>CAJNIZ010010336.1:0-16425 GCA_905231905.1 Symbiodinium pilosum | reverse complement strand
TTTGCGTCTTGACAGGCCACACGTGCCAAGTGCTTGGCGGCGGCGTTGCCGGCCCTTGCCGCTAGGCCTAAAACATAAAATACTATACTCCTAAAGGAGGATAGAATCTTACTCTATATTGGGTACCATAGTATCCCCAAATAAAATACTACTCAGGTAGCAACATTAGCAGACCTTGCCGGCCATGAGGCCGGTATGGAAAAGGCCGAAGCGCGTGCTCATGGCATTCAACGTTCCTGTGAAGCCAGGTCAGCATTGGGGTTAACTAGGGTCTACGGATATTACACCAATAATGGAGAATCAAACGAAGAACATAAAAATGAAATGGAAACTGGGACTATATAGGGATTATATATAGGGGTAGTGGAAAGGAAGATGGAAACAACTGTTTAGGGTTTAGGTGGTTAGGGTTCTACATGTCACTTAGGACCCCTACTAAGGGTTAACCATTTAAGTACCTATAATGGGAGTATAAGGAATCCCAAAGGGTTAAGGGTCTAAGGTCCAAGCTAAGATCCATGGGGTGGTTTTATGCTTGGCGTTTGGGGCGTAGGGTTGTGGGTTTAAGGATCCCCAAACAGGAACCTCCTAATCGTCCCCGGCTTCCCAACATGTAGTAATGGGCTCATGTTGGGGTACCCTTTTCCGGATCTTTAGGGGGGATTGGGAGGGAGCATGGTACTTCATGGGGAGCTGAGGCTTTGGGATTACAGGGGTTTCCTCTTTTGCCTTACCTTCCTCCCTCTGTGGAATCCTTGTAGGAATGCTGGAGTTTGGAAAGACGGATACTAGCAGACCATGGAAGAGCGGAAGCCGATAGTAGCCTTGAAATCAGCCACAGGTCATATACAGAAGTTTCCGTCTTCTTTCTTCCGTGACACTCGTGGTACCCAGGCCGTAATAGTGGATACTAAGGCCAGAAAAGACACTAGTTGGACGGTCTAGGTTCTTTCATTCCTAACTAACAGCCTAACAGCCAGGCGAAAGCTTCTCAAACTTGCGCCCATTAAGATGGTCCAGGTTTGGGGTTCCAGGTGGTTTGGAGGTTTGGAGTTTACTTACGGTGTAGGTCTAGGCTTCGTGGTTCTGAACCGCCGACCATTAAAACAAACAAAAAACACATATGAAAGTCATAAGGTGTTTTCGTTTAAGGGTTGGCCGGATGGCGTAATCAAAACGCCTCATCATTCTGCAACGGTTGCCATGTGAGACTAACTCTTGGCCCCAAACCACAAAACCTGCTCCCAGCAATTCAGAAAAAGAACTGCCAAGGACCCACACCGAAAAGGCCCTAAGCCCTTCGTGGGTACTGGGCCACGCATGTTGTCTGTTCCAGAAAAGTGTTCGGGCTCACTGCCCACTGCTCTATCCGAGCCCCTCAACTTGATGTCCTTGCTTTCTGGGGTTCTGTCCTACATGTTTGTAAGGCACATCCCAAAAAGGTAGGACATCCAGGGTCCAGGTACTGCATGCTGTCAGTTCCATCACGTTTACTTGCCTTCTGACTGCCTTCACCATGTGTGCGCTGCTATGCGTGCTGCCACGGGGCTTTCAAGATTACAATACTGCGTCTTTTCAGGCGCAACCCCCCGAACACTCAGGCTTGTCGCCAACTTGCAATCACGCTTGTCAGACCCACTTGCATGTCCAAATCGAATGCGACAAACGGGCAGTGCCTAGATAACTCTCTACACTTACCGGTGGATTCTTGAAAGTGCAGGCACCACTACTGTTGAATGGCCTTAGTGTACTAGAGTACCATAATTCCCAGGGTTCCAAGTACCTAGAGTCATGCAGGATTTTTAGTATCCACCATAGGGAAACGAAACGCTTGCCTTGTCCTTGCCCTCGCAAAGCTGCTGCCGAACCCCTCCCCAACCCTAAACAAGAAAAGCCAGCGTGGGACGAACCTGGACCCTGCAAATGTAGCTCCTTTTTGATTTGGTATGGTTTTTGGGTTAGGACTCTTATTAGAACTACCAAAAAGGTATTACCTTGCAGGGACTAGGTAGTTTCTCACACTACCCTTACGTCCAAATTCATGCCTTACACAACCCTACATGTCAACATCGGGGGCCTCAACCCTGAAAGCCTACCAAAACTACTTGGCCAAGCAGCTTGATAGGCAAGAGAGTGGCCCCTTACCATGACCGAACCTCGGCACCAAGCACAGTCGGGTGTACAGTTCAGGAACCGACAACAAGTCATAGTTCAATTCGTTGGGGAGGGCCCCACCACCGCATAGGAATTACACATGATCATAAAGGCTTGTGAGGGGTTGAGGAATCTCGCAGAGAATGAATTTGAGGAGCAAAGTATATTATGGGAATCGGATTCCAAGAGGCATGAAGAGATCAGAGGGGCGGAGCGTGTCTCAATTCCGTGTTTCCTTTTCGGGAGGGATCTGGGGGGACGGAAGGGGACCTCCATTTTCAGACATGGACAACGCTAGAGATACCACAAGTATTCCTGCTGCAAGACATCCCCTCTGAAATTGTTGACGCAGATCGCTCTGATCAAAGCACGCCTGTTCAAACGTAGAACTTTTCAAGTAGGGCGCGTCCCTACCCCTAAGCCCTGAACCGCATATGGGGGAACATAAGTGGCGCGAGATCCGGAGTATTGCCCAGTGCGATGCTCAAAGCACTTCCCTGAAAGCTTCCACAGGACAAGAATTGGATTGCGCGTTTCTGAGTAAGGAAAGTTGGCCTTTGGGTTTAGGACCGATGCAAAGTTGGGTTTGTGGGTTTAGGATGAAAGTTGGGTTTAGGGCTCAGGATTTAGGGCGAAGTTGGATTTAGGATTTAGGGCCAAGTTGGGTTTAGGGTTTAGGGCAATGTCGGGTGTATGTTTTACGGCGAATTTGGGTTTGGGATTCAGGGCCAAGATGTGTTTAGGATTTAGGCTTAGCCAGCTCAAACTACTTTGGAAATTTCACGAATCGGCGCCCCTGGTGAGGAACCTACATATCAAAAAACGTAGATTTGAATGCACACAGAAGGCCTCTACCCCAAACCGCTGAACCCTAGACCCTAACACCTAAAGCCTATAAACCCTAAACCCTACAAACCGCGCCTATTTCCTGCTTAGCCTGGAGTTGACAATCTCAAGACCTTGCACCCTGCAAAAACCATAAACACACAACTCGAGACTGCTGGAGGTGTACCAACAGTGTGCCCCTGCTTTGGGGCTTAGGGTAGGGTACCTAACTTTAAGGCCAACAACTTCTACACACAGAGCTAGATGACTAAGTACCCTGGCAAAGGGAAACGATGTGAACAGGTACACAGCGAGGAGCAAATCATACGCGTGGACAGTGACCGTAGGGTTGTCCTTGGTGCACATAGGGAGGGTGTAAGGCTTCGGATTTACAGCTTGGGCTGGGGGTTCTCTGGGGAGCCTACAGCTAAGGCTGTGCGCACGTGCAGTAGGCCCCAAAGCCCAAAAAGCTGCACAGGGCTGCGCCTGCTTAGGTCCAGGATAAGTGGAAATCAAAATCTTTTGTTCCGATCAATGAATCAACTGGTTGCTGTCAGGGAACTTAAGTTGAATTACCATAATGGGTATATTAAAGAAGGGGTGTCCGCAATATAGTAACTTAGATTAAGTTCCTTAACAGCAACACAGTCAATCTGAGGAGTTGGGAGAGGGCAGTATGGCTTAAGCCTTCTTGTCAGGCAAAAGGATATGGGCTGTTCTCAAAATTATGGGCTCCTTTGGGTTTGGGGGTATTTCACGGCACCTAAGATTTAGGAGTAGCAAAATTGGACCCTAACTTTGGGATCTACCCATATGTTATGAGATCCTTTCAACCTGGACTTCAGGTCCAAGAAGTTGCACTTACCAGAGACAGGCGTTAGATGACGGGCCCCCTTTGCGCATGCGTATGCATGCATATGTCCGGTTGATGCAGGGATACTGATCTGTATGTACGAGTGTATGTGTACATACTTCGTGCATTAAGCTGTAATAAGTTCCATTCTTCCCTGCTATACCCACCAGAATCAATTGTCCTCAGGGTGAATGCAACACACAGAATCCAGAATTCCTGTAGCACAAACCTAGTTGAGGCTAAATGGCTGAAATCAACTTTTTCCGGATCCCTGTGATTAGTCGTCGACAAACCCGCACTTACCAGGAGGAAACCCACAACTCTCCCTAATGCAGAGGCTTCAGGGGATTTAGGCTCAGTCTTAAGAATAACATCTGCAAGATTTTGATAAACAAATATCAACAAGCAGGACAAATCCATACCATCTTGTAGCAACAGACATCATGCAGATCCGACGGAGTGAGTACCCAAAACCTCCAACAGAAGCAGCACCAGATTTTCCCAGCAAGAACCGGGGTTTCAAACAGAAGCTTCTCCATTCTTGGGCTCGGGTTGCTGAAGGTACGGATTGAACATCCCGTAGGGCATGGTCACAACATGATTAGGCTGCGCAAGGTGGGAAGACACTTACGTCCTTCCTCTTTCAGGGCCCATGTGCGTATATGACGACATGATATTCACTTGGTCCCTAAAGCGCCTATGTAGGAAGCCATTTGGGGCCCAAGCGCATATCCTTTGCTCACATGGACCCCTCGAGTACGTATCTCAGCCAAGGGAACCGCGTCCGCGCAGAAAACACGGACGCCCCGTGGTAGCCTCGGGCGTTGCAGCGTGATGTTGATCACCTCAGGTAGACATCAGTTAAGGGTTTAGGGCCTTGAGTTAGCCGAATAATTGAGACGGAGAGTAAGGGCATTCAGTGGGTTAGAGGCTGTTCAAGCTGAGTAGTGACCTTGGGTGGTTCAACAGACCAGATCAAACTGAGGCTGTAAGCTTACTCTATACTGGGGACTATAGTATCCCAACGTATCACTCAAGTGAGCTGCAGGGAAAGACAATTAACTAACAAGTTCATCTATAACATTCCCAAAGGGTCCATGTAGGTATATGGTATATACTTAAGGCCCAAAGGGGTTCCCATATGCCTACTTTAGGGCCCAAGTATCTACCATATAGCTNNAGCTACATGGACCCTTTGGGATTTTAAAGGTTCTTGGGAGCGGGACTTCTACAGAAGCCTTATCCTTAGTACCAGCAGCAAAAGAAATCCGCACACGCTCATTCCTATATTCTGTTCGACAGCCCAATTACAAACAGAGACAATCATGAGCCCAACCTTTGCAACTTAATGTCAGACTTGGGTCTACCAGAACCTCCTGTTCCTCCTTTTTGCGCACGAGGGTCTGTGGTCGTGCCGTGAACCGAAAACAAGTAGGTACCGCCACTGCGCTGAAATCATAAAAATCTTCAGTGTGCACCTAGCTGACTTCCGACAGCAAATTCGCCCATGGATGATTGCGAGTAATTCTATTGACTTCTGGGCAGAAATGAGGCAGATTGACAGATTATGTGTGCACGAGTCTGGCCACGAATGCCTGTAAAAGCCAGGATGCTTGTCATACACGAATGTGGATAGAATAAGTCTTGCACCCACCCTATGCGCGCATACTCCTAGACTCGAGAGTGTAGGAACGATCTGATGTGAAGTCGGAAAGGCCATCACGGTATTTCTGCAGCAACAAAACCTGGTAATCTGAACCTGAACCTGCAACTCAAACCATGACCCTGACACCCACCCTACACCCTGAACCCTGAATCCTAAACACTAAGAACCTTAACAGAGTGCAGGCAAGGGACATCAGCTCTCATAATCTCCCTGGGCCGGCTAGCGACAAAGGTGACTTATGCATGCTACTGGGCTGTAGGCTTCCTTGGTCGGGCGGCGTAGGGGATCTAGGGGATTATGCAAGGGGCGACTATTCGGATGCAGTCCCGCCCGAAATCTAATGAAGCATGTTAGATACTGAGGCCACAACAAAACTCAAGCAACATCAAACCCGCAATTACCCTGAAGTTAAACCCCCCGCAAATTAGGACCAAAACCAAGGAGGAGGTAGCATAGGTGGGACTGCGAGGCCGAGAGTATCAATCCATGGAACTGTAGCAGACTGGAAAGGAGGTAAGCACAAGTTCTCCGGACATGTTCTTTTGAGTGGCCGAGTATTTCATGCGTTAAAGCGTGCTGGAGCTGAAGGAATTTTTCATACGGGGGGAGGATGGCTCTCTTTCATAATGGCCACATAATAAACCTGTACTGTTGATACAAAAAAATCAGCATGACCTTAGTATACTACAGTACCAATATTCCCAAGGTATAAGGTACTGACGGCCATGCAGGAATTTTAGTCTCCACCCTATAGAAGCTTACTCACGTCATCACCACCCCTAAACCCTGAACCCTATAATGGTCCCTAAGTCCCTAGATTTACTTACTTCAAGACCACCTAAAGCAGGCGAGAAACTCCTCCAAAAGCTCAGCCTTGCCGGTGACGTTGTTTATCTCCTTTGCTTGCTGCTTTGATGAAAGGGTGCTCTAGAAAGGCCTATATTTGGGGGCATTGGAGTCTGGGGTGTTTAGGATTTGGGGGTTAGGGTTGTGGTTGCTCGGCTTATATTGGGGGTATTAGGGTTCGGGGTTTAGGGTTTGGGGGTTAGGGTTTGGGGCGTGCTTCTCCGCGCAAACATGAAAGACATGTGTATTTCTTAAAGCTCGGATCTGCCTCTATCCCTTCAACATTTCTACACAGCCCAAACAGAGAAAACGGCAGTTTGTCAGAAGAACCCTAAACCCTAAACCCTAAAAACCCACAACCCTAAACCCTAAACCCATTTATAGTAGTTTCCATTTTCTTTTCCATTATTCCTATATAACCCCAATATATACCCCCAAAGTACAATCACTGGGAGGTCCGGTGGCAGTGCTCTACTTAGGGCTATATAGGGGTATATTTTGGGATAATGGAAAAGAAAATGGAAACTACTATAGTATAATGGGGTATATATTGGGGTTATATAGGAATAATGGAAAAGAAAATGGAAACTACTATAAATGGGTTTAGGGTTTAGGGTTGTGGGTTTAGGGTTTAGGGGTTTTGCCAAAGCGGGACCTTCGGAGAATGCAGGGGTATGCGAGGATTGTGCCATGAGGTCAGGTTCTGTCTAAACATGTTTCTTCGGTATTTTGACGAACTCCCGGGTGACTCGCTTTGCCTGCCCCTGAACACTAGTATGGAACCCCTACGGCGTAGGCATCCAACACCGTAGGCTTGTTATCAAAGGGCAATCATCTACAAAAGCCCATGTTTAACGTCCATGTTTGTTTAGAGGCGTGTAAGTCTTATATGATGGCTTCTCAAAAAAGACACCCTTTGCTCTTCTCCTATTTTTTGAATGAGAGTTTCCAACAAAAGTTGTCGCTATACCCCTACCCCAAGAACAGTCCATACCTCTGGATCAAGAAAGAAGGGACCCCATAGTTTCAGAGACACCTCATGAATCTACAGACGCACGAGGGCCACCCCTATCCCGCGTTCCCATGTGATACCTTGCATGAAAAATGAACCCGACGCAAAGAAATCCCCTGCCATGTGAGACCCCACATCTAGTTGGAAGACAGGCTGCAACGATCCGATCTTCAATCTGAACCTCAATGAAACCAGCCAAGTGGATCAGGAGATACTTACTTGTTCTTAGGGGGAAAGGGGGGTGAGTCACGGAGCTCAAAAAGCAATGACAACCCCCTAGCCTAGTATCTATATGCACTCTCCACGCCACCTTAAGCACCAAAACTTTGAATTAGGATTCATTCGGGTATCTTCGGCTGCCTTGGCTTGGGTGGGGGGCCTGGAAAAACAGGACTTGGCCGAATTCAAGTGACATCGGAGCTCGCACAGCTGGGTGCAAGAGCGGGGAACTGCATTTGGAGGCCCGAGTCATATACCCCTCCCTTCACGATATGGGGGTTTCCCAAAATTAGGGGTACCTTTTTGGGGTCCCAATAATAAGGATTACAATATTTTGGGGTCTATATTGGGGTCCCCTTATTTTGAGAAACTACCATATAGCGCATCATGGCACATACTGGTGGACATATTCATCATTGAGGGGTGGGCAGTGTCACGGCGAGTGGATGGCATTAGTTGCGCAAGCCCAGCGGCCCAATTCTCTGCCCCATTCTGGTAAATGCTGTCCTTGGCAAGCCACGAAGGAAAAGGTTCGAAACCTTACACAAACTATGTCAAAGCTATTGGGAAATCATTCCTGGACAACGCGGGTGGCTGGCTACTCCGCATAATTATCTTCCCAGACTTTTCCCAACAGTAAAGTGCTAAGCTCAACTTGATCCCTAAACCATCCAAGCGTACATCAGTACTCAAACAGGGAGCCAAGGCTCATATAGCACCCCTGGCTTCAGGTTCTTTACAACCAGCGACTTACCGTCCGAGTCATCGTAGGAAAGGCCAAGCTTATTCCTCTTCTTTTCCACGACGATCTGCGCGGGACGTGTGTTCTTTTGGTTGAGGCCCTCTTTTGCGGGTATGGCTGAGGGACCCTCTGTGCATCGAACTAGTCACTAGTCAGGAAAAGTATTCTGCTTGCGTGCCTCCTTACCATCCCATTCTCAACTTCCACATCTTGTCCTGAACAATGCTGGCCCTCGGCGGTCAGTGCTGTCTGACCTTTCTCTTCAGAATTTACTGCACCCCTGCGTCGGCGGCACTGCTTGAAGGCTGCGGATGGATTGAGTTTTTCGTGCTTAGGCTTCTGGTAGCTCACCCGATCTCCGCATCTGGTTGTCTCGCGCTCTCTCTCCCTTTCCCTCCTGTCTTCTCACTGCACATCAGATGAGACATGCCGTCAACACGGCTTTCTCTTCTTCTTAAATCAGAAATTACAACAGCCTCTCAAATCCTGAATCCTAGACCTCCCAAGTAGCCAACATAGAGCCCAAATAACCACACAGAGTACCTGCATAGCTCCTTTTTTAAGGGCACTTGGGGGAAGATCTGTAGAGCTCGGTGACCTGGAAGCATCTTTGCAGTTTCGTCTGTTGGGCTCAAGAAAAAGCGGTGATGACAAGGATCGTAACACCTTAGACACGCGTGCTCCGAGTATTTCTCAAGCTGGGCTTTCTGAACATACTTATACCGTCTTATACCCCTGGTTGAGAAGCTCCCACAGAAGCAAATATTGCAGGTTCAAATACAATGGGCTGTGGGGATACGAATTCCTGAGGCTCCAATGGTAGCTCAACCTGCACTAATCTGTCCCTTGACTTGAGACGGGACTCACAAAAGGTTTGAAGTGCAGGGAGGGGAGGGGGAGCTTCCACCCAGTGCATCGTTGGAACCTGTCCGCCTGGAACGTATAGATAGAGTCTTCCAACTCTTTCTTCAAATCAGCCAGCACTCGAGGAGAGTGTGGCTCGTTTGAATTACCTCACGTGGAGGTTCATGGGTAGTCAGCAGTGGGTCTGCAAATTAGACAGCTATGTTTATAACCTAATTTTGGGGACCCCTAGCCCCACTTCCAACTCACGGACCTTCACGCACAAGGATGATGGAAAGTTGGCGGCTGCGATTTCGGATTGAAGGTTTCAGTGCTTGTAAGGGTTAGCCGCGTAATCACGCAATGGGACATTTTCTGATGTGGTTAAGATGATGGTTCTTGAGTTTTCTTACGCTATACGGGCTCCTTTCATCAGTGTGACGTGACTTTTGCATGTTTTTTGTAGCCACGCCAGCATTACGCACCTCTGAATCTGATTGCAAGCAAAAGAAAGCTACTCCGCTTCCACTCCTTCGCTAGAAGGTAAGCTGGCTTCCTCGAGAATGGTCAGAAGGTGTTCGGATGTCTCAAACTTGCACTCCCTGACTGCCTGGCGCTTCGCGCATGTAATGGGGTGATCAGTATGGGAAGTATAAGGGGGAAGTACATGGGGCTACTATCGGGGACTCTTCCAGCATTTCCTACGAAGCACCAGGCAGACCACTAAATCACTAAACCCTGAACTGTGGTCCCAAAGAGCCACTTCAGACACTGGCACAACTGCTAAGATGCAGAAGCCAACTGCCCCTGCCACCATGGTGGAATGTCAGCTTAAGACACTCATCGCAAGGAAATGCACATGCGGACTTCCAGTAGGACTATCGCTTTTTTGTACGTAGTCGCTTGCTTCGTAGGTAATTGCTGGTGGTAGAAAACAAGCCGCAATCTCCAACTTCAAAAATGGTTGCAAAAAACCGCGGTGCGAGTGAACGCAGAAGCTTTGGGTTCAGGATTTCGGGATCAGCTATCAAGTTACCGGGCCATGCGCTTGCCAGTTTAGAGCGCAGATGCGGGTTGGGATTTTCATGTTCTAAGGGCTGCAGGTAACGCTGTTGGTGCACATCTCTGCCAACACTTCTGCCCCTTACAACATACGCAGTTGCAAGACATCAACTGAAACCCTACCCCCTGCAAAATAGTGGCGTTTCACTGATGCATCTAAAGCTGGATCATGGACTGACTCCTGCCACCCTAAACCCTAAACATCCCAGAGCAGGCATGTCAGCCCGGGAACCGAATGCCCTTCTTTAAAGAATGTGGGGGGTTGTCAAAATTATGGGCCCTTTTTGGGTACCCTAAATATTAGGTGCCGTACTATAATGGGGACCCAAAAAGGGACCACAATTTTGACAACCACCCATATATTGCCTACATCGTATGAATGGTCCTCAATTGCTTCCACAAAAAAAGAGGTGTATTGGGCTTAATGTATCTCTAAACCCTGCACTGTAAACCATTGGGCTCAATGGATCATTTCCATCCGGCTTTTGGCCTTTATGTCGTTTAGGGATTTTGGCGGGCTTGGGCCCTACATTCAGGGACGCCTGGAGATCGGGAATATATAGTCGTTTCCGTAAATAATGGGACCCCTCGTGGGGGTACCGATAATTAAGGCTAAGTAACATATTTTGGGGACTATCTTGCCCCCCCCCCTCATTTATCGAAGCTACCATATATCCCCGTTACAGTGAAGAGTAGAGGGTCCCGAAGCCATTAGCAACCTCAGGGTCCCATAAAGTATTCCTCTAAACCCCAGCCGAGACACAAAGAGGCGACCAGGACCGTTCAGGATCCGCGTAGTCAGCCTCATGTCTAACGTGGCTGTTGTTGACTGACTCGTCACAAAGGGTTGGTTGCAATCCGATGACTACCTGGTAATTAGTAGCGAGTGAGGTCATGGATAACTTTCGGAGTCCCTAGATATCCAGTTGTCAGGGATGTAGGAGTTTCCATGTTCTTTTCCAGACCCCGCTGTAATGAATACCCTTCTTGGTGTAGTGCCAAAACTTGGTGGGAGAGATTTATTGTACGGTGTGGGAGGCTCAAAACACAAAAAGGGAGAGGGATTACGAACAACATACATGCACAGACAGATGTATGTATGTGTATGTTTGCGATGCGGAGTATCGATAGAACACCCTCCCATTTCAGAAACTGCCATTTGATTGCTCCTACTACTGTTTCTGCCTTACGGTGCGAGAAGCAGGTGTGTATAAAACTCAACAGAAGGGCGGGGGAAAGTGAGAGGGAGGAATGTAGGATTTCTGTATGAATTCTGAAGGGAAAATTGCTTCAAGGATCGGGAATCAGGCAGGATAAGCTGTTGATTCATTGTCATCCCATGGCCATAGCGCCTCCGTCGCCCTGGCGAGTTGCGGCTTCACGTCGCAGGCTTCCTGTTTGGACAGGGAGCCAGGCTGGAGGGCCGTGTAATTAAGAGGTACAAAATGCAAGAAAAACTGAAATGAGCTATTTTTGTTAAATCCTAATGAGATAAGTTCTTTTGTAAATGGATGAAATCTTACCCGGCATGTTGGACTATAATATTCTCGTTAAACACACCACCCTCATGGCCTCATGCGGACTTGAGCTTGCATTCACAAGAGCAAAAACAAGGCTGCGCAGGCATGTTGCTGCCAAGATTTCAGGCTTCCACTGGCAAGTCCCTCGCCTAATCTCCATGACTCAAAAAGAGGAAAAATAATGGTATCAATACAATAATTGCAAGCAACAATCTTGGACCCTCGGAATTGCAGCCCTGGATCATCAACAGGAACGAAAGGTACACATGTCATGTCCCGCTCAAGGTGCGACTCTCCGTCCCTGAGCCCTATATACTATATTCCACTCTTCCCTACTAAAATCCCCAAACCCCAAAACCGGCATAACGGTATAACCCTTATATATACTATGTTCCCTTATTCCCTACTAAAGTAGCCCCAAAACCGGAAGTCCCAAAGCCAGCCAGGGCGCGGAAGCCGGGACCTTCGTGATCCGTTCAGGCTAAAATTTTTACTTACTGGTTCTTAGTAGGGGACAAGGGAATACTCTTGGAGTTTAGGGTTTAGGGTACTGGTTGTTAGTAGGGAATGAGGGAATATGATCCCAAAATAATCCCTATGTCGTATATATTCATTCCCTTGTTCCCTACCAAGAACGAGCAAGTTAAGGTTTAGGGTATATGGGAATTTCCCGAAATTAGGGGGTACCTTTTTGGGGGGGGTTCTGTATGGTAGTTGTTCAAAATACCTGTCCTAGATTAATAATCTGGGTTCCTTGTTTGGTTGGGATGCCCTTTTAAGGAAGTGTATTCCCAACCCTAAGGGTACCCTAAACCCTAAACCCTAAACCCCTAAACCCTAAACCCTTCTTTACAATACAAGGACCTCTAGAACAACCTTCAGGGTTCGGGGTTTTTAGGGCTTTGCGCTAGGTAGGCATACGACGATCCGCTAGTGGTTGCCTAAGGATCCAAATCGCCCACGGTAGGTTCTGTTTATAGACCGGAGGGCCCAACGTAGGTACATTTTATTTGTATATTTAATTTCCATGTTCTTGTCCATTTGATTCTCCTTTACTGGTATTCTTTTTGTATGCTTGGATCCCTAGGGGATGCCAAAACCATATAGTGCCCCTTAAGTGGATAAAATGTGGCTTCGGGTATTATAGTAAGGTCCTCATATATATATATATATCTCTCTCTCTCTCTCTCTCTCTCATATTCTATCTACCTCAGGGGGACTATATGTATAGAAGACCAATAAGATACCTGGCTATGTCAGTGGGCTAAGGCCGGGGAGTGCTTCTTTACATGGAACCTTGGGAACTGGAATGAAGTTGGCTTTAGCCAACAGGGTCCATGTACCAAAAAGTTGGGTTAAGTATATGATTCTTAGTTACTTGGGCCCTAAACCCTACTGTATATCCCTAACTATCACCTTTGAAGACTTAGACCCTTAGGGTAAAGTAAAAAGACAAAGGGGGCGACTGGATCCTGATTCAGTACCCTTGAACCAAAAGTACCTACCCTTTGCGCTTCTGAGCACAGATGTGTGAAATCCTCTTCCTCCTTCGCATACTTGACCCGCGAGCATCATGAGAGCAAACCAGGGTTCTGACAAGAATGGATCCCTCCAACAGGAACTAGCTAGGGTTTCATGAGAACATGCAAGCCAGCAGCGGTCCCCGCATATGCAATCACAAACCTTTCTACGCACCCCTACACATACTCATGCCGCATGCGACCTCTAGACTCCAGCTTCGTAGACCCCAAACATAAGACCCAGAATTCGTAGCCCCAAGCCTTTCGCTGAAACTGAAGCCACCGAAGCCCAAACTATGGGCATCCAGGAGGCAGATGAGCCACAGGCAGAGCCCATGCAAGCAAGGTTCCACATGCAGGAGTCCGAGCCCTGGGGAGGAAGTAGAGTTTACAGTTTAGGGATAAAGGCTGAGGGCTTTGGGGTCAGGATTTATTTGCCTTGCCGGACTTGGGGCTCAAATATTGGAGTTTAGCGGAAATCAGGCCTTATGCTCTGGGCTAGGGCGGGAGAAAGGAAAATATCTGTCATCTGTGAAGACTCTTTATGTTTTTCAATCTCTCCGCATTTGGTGGGTCTCAGGGTTCGTGATGGCTTTTGGTTTACAGTTCGAGGTGAGCACATCAGAACTTCAGACACCTAACCTGAAACGCCCTGAACGCGATGATATACCCATGGGATTCGATTTGAGCCCCTACATACAGTTAGTATGGTTATTAGTATTTTTGTCGTTCTCATCGTATGAATTTTAGTCTAAACTCCGAGTATCCACCTTCCTGAGCCTTATAATACTCCCCTATATATATATATCCCCTATATAACACCCTTTGAAGGAGTTTAGACTTTGAAGGAGTTTAGACTATAGCTCAAGAAATCCTGAACTGCTACGTAACCTTACGCAGCATCCCCAGGCGGCGCATCGCGCCTTCGACTTGGACCGGAGCCTGTCGCGGTGTCTATGCCCAAAGGGGGTTTGGGGTTTAGGGTCCTGCAAGACAGTACCATTCTGTATTAGCGGGAATCGGAATATTCATTGTTAAGGGGGTGGGGGTGTCGGTATTTGCAGGAGGTGACTACCCTTTGAGTAAGGGATGTTCTTGAAATCCTAATAGGGGTCCTAATAGCATTGAAATATATATACTTCACTCAAGGTACATTGGGCTCTCTGGTTAGCGCTCCTAGAACCATCATTAACGCACCGATTTTGTAAATTTCTGGTCATGCGGCAACAGGGAACGGGCGATTTCAACAAAATACTTAACAAAGACTCCGGTAATCCTGCCGTAGCCCTTGTATCCCTATGTATGCCCAAAGTTTTCAAGAGCTCCAAACCGCAAATCCTAAACCAATCAAGATTTCGGATTCAGGATTCCCGTGTTCCTGGCCTGCTACCATTCACAGTGCCCAGCCACATAGCTACTTGGGCTGCCAAACAACCAGCAATCAACTTGTATTAGCATGAGCTAAAGTCTCAACTCCTTAATTGAAGGGGGTTATATACGTGAGCAACGGTAACCCCAAGCCCTGAGCCCTCAGCTTCAACTCCTCCGCCCCACGTCCGGACAAATGCAGAGAACACCCTTGACCCTGACCCTTTTCACAAATCTACACGGAGCGCGGTGGAATTGGTAGCCCGATTCTGGGGTGCAGCTCAAGGTATATACGTGATACCTGACCTAATTTTGTCCAGCCAACTCAACTCACAACCTCATTTGCGTTATGGTAGGTACCTTGTCTTTCTCCCATGGCATTATTGTTGCGGGCCTGACTCCATCATTGTAGGTTCCAACCCCTCCGAAGTAATCACCTCACTCTTCCTGCAAAGCGCTGCAATAGTAAACCAATGAACCTCCCCACCCCCTCAAAATAGATGTCCCAAATGTAGTACCATTACATGAGCTGTAGTCTAAACTCTCAGTATTCCCTGTAATACCCCCTGAAATACTGCCCTGTATACTCGCTGAAACTACCACCCTGAAGGAGTTTAGACTACAGCTCATATGTAAAGTGCGGGTTGCTATTAGAGGGGATGGGGTTAAAGATTCTGGTCTGAAAGCTCTCCTGTGCGGTATCTGCAGGCTTTCGGAGGAGTGAGTGGCGCACGGGAGGTTGATCACATAGTCTACGGGGTCCTGCTTCAGGAAGTCAGGTTGCTTGCGGTTCTTTTTTTCTAGGTTCCCCAGTAACCCATCAAAAATGGGCGTAACCTTGTTCCTACTGCTCAGCTTTAATAAGGAGACCCTGAAACAAAAAGACTTGGGTACCTATTTTTTCAAGGGTTTACCCCAATCCCTGGACCCAGATCTCCCCTAAACCCTAGACCCAAAATCCTAAACATAAAGCATATAGCCTTAACCCAGTGGTTTTCCACACCCTGCAACATTTTGAGCCCATGCCTGGCTCCATGTTTTGGGTTCGATTTTGGCGAAATGGGGTTGAACTAGAGGTCCTTTGCTTGCTGGGGCTAGTAGGGCATAAGGAAATACAGTATATCGGGATGGTATTCCCTTATCCCATACTAGGCCCCAGCAAGTTCGGGAATTTTTGGGGTTCCTGAAATTCTTTCTGATTTAGGGAAGATGCATCATGGCCATTTGGGGAGCAAGAATTCTGAGCAACTACCAAATGGGTTGCCCTGCTACCCGCCAAGGCTTCCCCTTTGTTGTCCTTCCTCAGCCCTAACTATGCTTGATGCAAGTGGTCAGGAGAACCTGGTTACATATGTGTTTCTCGGAATTGCTCCTGTTGAATCCTGGAAAAGGGCTCCCATCATTCTGTTCAAACCCCCACATTAAACCCTTAGGGCCCTTGAGGGCCTCCAGAAAGAAACCTTTGCAAGATTCTGCAAACCGCGCACCCTGACCGGGCGCGGGCCTCAAGGAGCCTTAAATTAAAAGAAACCCATAGAGATACCTACCAACGTTAAGTCACAAGCAAAGTGTGCAACTAGCGCAAACATGTATGGCTGCATAGTGGCTTCGCGCTGAATTCTTCGAACACAGCAGTCCTCCTCGACATTGCTGGCCGGAACGTTGACGCCCTCTTTGGCCTGAAGTGGGGCTCAGGATTCCGAAGCCTCAAGGTCAAACCTACATTGAGTTCGTTTCATTGGCCCTCAATCCTGTATACCTAGATCATCCCTGCAAGAGTTCAAGACTCTTAGCT
>CAJNIZ010010335.1:217138-234128 GCA_905231905.1 Symbiodinium pilosum | reverse complement strand
ATAGCTGCGGGGGCCGCAGATGCACGGTGGCGCGCAAGCAAGCGTAGCCACGTGGCAGCTTCGGTACTGAACCGGCCTCCGACTTCGACACCAACGACCACCAAGTGGCAGCGACGGGCGCGCACAAGCTCGGGGTACGTTTGGCGTCTCTTGCGGCGGGCTGCCCCAACCAGGGCTTGGCCTGGCCGGGCGTCAGCCCCAGGCTGGGCCTCGCCTGCTCGCGTGACTGGGCTGACGATGGTGGCATCGATCGCTCTTGGATATTTCAAGGGTCGTAGGCTTTGCCTTGGACACCCTTTTGAGTGATCTCCTTCCAGGTATCTTCTTAGCGGATTGATGCACGTGAGCCAGTTGTTCAGTGACGGTCAGATGACCACTTGTACATACACTCGAAATGCCTGCGCCAAGGTTTGTGGCCTGTTCGAAGGTTACAGTATAATAGAGTGCACAACAGTAAACGACAGTATGCTGCAACAACATCATACCTTAGCATACTCTTGTAAACCTTAGTAAATCTAGTAAATCTTAGTATAATACAGTGTAGTTTGTACAGGATGACCTACTAATTACACTCTACTATATTGTATTGTGCTGTACTGAACCATACCAAGACTATGCTATGCTACCTTATACTATACTATACTATACTATGCTATACTATACTATACTATACTATGCTAGAGTATACCAGAGTTTGAGTATACTATAGCGCAGTACTGTAGGGCCTTTGCTGTTTGCCCTGCCTGCTTGTATCATGGTTGTTTTTACAGCTACATACCAAACACCAGCCGGCACCACTGCATTCAACACTTTAACGCAGGTGCCTCTCGCAAAGGTACTGGTATGCTCGTGGCATCTTTTTCAACAGGACAGACAATGTAGCAGATGTTCAGTTTTACGTAGCTCCTCCCGGCAGGCGCTGAACTTTTAGCACCTTTAGCCTTAGAACTATTAACTTGGCGGCCAGCATATGCTCTGTGCATGTTGGAAACCCTAAACCAACATGCCCTGCGCAGACCTTTGCCTACAAAGCCCCTCACAAGAACCAGTAAAATTTGGTGCCTGTTCTTGCCAGATCTTCGACTCAGAGGCTTTCTTCGCGGCAGAAAGCATGACAAAGTTCTGCACAGTTTCCTACGCTGGATGTGCCCCATGAGACAGTAACCATGACAGCCGCCACCACAGTACACTATAGCATACTATCGCATACTATAGTGTTCTATAGTATTCTTTAGTGTACCATAGTGTACCTAGTATAGTATACCAATGCAGAATTGATTCAAGCTAAGCCGAAGCCTTTACAGCCGTGAAGGCCCAAAGTCCCGAACCTTCAACCTCCGAGTATACTATAGTGTAGTATGACGTAGTATAGTGTAGTATAGTATACTCTAGTACACTATACTTTACCAGAAGTCCTGGCCCTGACCTGGCATGGCTGTGCTGGCTGGGTGCAGTGGCTTGGCCACAGGAGTTGCAGCTTCCTTTGCTGGCGCCATTGGTGTCCGCAGTGTGCTGTCCTTGGGTGCTGGTGTGGTGTTGACAGTGGAGGGGCGCAGCAGTGGCTGCTGCAGGTGTGGCAATTTGCTGGCAACCATGGCACTGCAGCCATTGGTGGGGCTTGCTGTGCCGTGACTGCCACTGGTGCCATGACCGGCCCTGCAGCAACTGGGACAGCATTGCAACCTGGGCCGCCCGCCGCACAAGTTGGCCATTGGCGACTGTTTCAATCCGGCGCCTGTCTGTTACTGGCGTGTCGTGGCAACAATTTAATTATGTTTCATGGTTTTTTTCGGGGGAATTGCGGGGGGCGCGCCCCCCATTTGCAAGAAACCGATCCGGACAACCTTCCTTTCATGCCAGCATGGTGATAATATGATGCTTATCTTTTCCGTAAGCATGGATCGCCGCCTCAAACAAGCGGGTGGGTGGTGGTCGCAGCCCCAGCAGGGTGATCTTTCAAACCATGTGATGCCGCGGCTCTCTGTTAACGTGTTGTTGGGCCACACGCTAATTGGTGTGCTGCTCTTGAAAATTTTGCACGGAGCAGCGTGCTTTAGATGATGCTATATTGCTTTTATTGGGCGAGTAACACACAGCACACTTCATAAATTGTAGTATCGGGTTGTTTTCTCACAGCCTTATACCTGCCCCCTGAAAGCAACGGGCGCGCGGGTCTGACAGATTGCCTGGCAATAGCGAATGCGCGTATCGACCAACACTAGGCTTTCACACCAGGCTTTTTCGAGCAGATCCCATTTTTTCAGGGGAAGCATCTTCGCTTGCAAATTTGTTTACTTTGTTTCTTCCAAAATTAGGGCAAAGGACCCAGACTGCCAGATTGTGGCTCCGTAAGAGTGAGCGTGTAGGCGCGGGAACGTATGGACAAACCGAATTACCATAACCTGATAGCCACTGGGTCTCCCACACACATTGTTGATCCAATCAGTTGAACGAAAATCTGTTACCGACTAGCGTTTTCATGTGAGCACTCCCGAACATACACGTGTGCAAGTGCAGAATCTTCGCAAGAGCAACAACCGGTTCGTCCTAGTTACGTCCAGATGAGCCCGACCACGTACGCTCGATCAACAATTTTCGTTCTAGCTTCATTCACACCGCCGGCAAAACTTACAGGGAAATTAAAATGGATGGTAGACAAGATCGTAGTTTTTGTGTATCAAGTTCAGAAAGCAGCGTCCGCAGCAGACCAGAAAATAGGGGGCCGCACCAATGACCATAGGGGTGTTTACAGGCTCGCCGCGCGAGAGGCCCACAAATGTCTTGCATTTTATGCGTCACAAACTTGATTGAGGTTGAGTGGGCCGAGTTGCCCAGGATGCGTTGGGTGCTTTGGGCATGATCTTCGGAGGCATGGCAAAGCTCTCAAAGCCGTTGGCAGGCGTTCTGAAACGTGGGTGGCAAATCACGTGTGAAGAGAAAACGCAGATTATTTGCAAAAACACTTTAGGTACCTCACGACCAGATTGGACCCTTCCTGGCAGTATTGGTAATGGCGGGGGAAATCCAAATTGAACAGAGTAGCATGTTCCGACATTTGAGAAGAATTTAATTTTTTCCGAGCCAAGACGGTTTGAGCCAAAATGATACCTTTAGACGAAAAAACCTAAATTCAGGAAACTTGAGTTCAAGCATTCGACACATTTTTCGCATTGCATTGCTTGGGTGAGCTGCGTATGCACACATGTGTCCGTGGTGCATGGCTCCGATCGCAGGTGTTTTGAACACGTTATTGGGTTACTTAGGAGCAGCTAACGGCTAGGATGTGCCGCTGACGCATCACTCAGCTCTTGTTGTGGAAGAGTGGGTCCGAGGAGGCTTAAAAGGGTAGGGGAGGTGGGCAACAAGTGTAAGTGTGAATTTTTGTGAGATTGTAGAGACCTTTGAAAACGGGGACGCGCGTTGAGGGGCGGGGCAAGTCACCCATGCAGAGGGTGCAATTGAGACCGGATGTGTGACCCTGATAAGGCACGCCAAGCAACATCACATACAGAATTTGTCTGCAATGCTTGCAGTCGAGGCAATGTTTCCATACTGCAACACAATCGATCCCATTGCCGAGTCGTTGCCAAATGTGTCCAAATGTGGTGCAAACATTCCACAGCAACATGGTGGTGAATAAGAGCGTGCGTAGTGTCTGCCATTTTAACTGACTCTTGTTTGCACAAGGTTAGTACAAGGTGTTTGCATCATTCATATCTCTCTGCGGTACTGTACTTGCATGCGTTCTGGAAGCATGTTTGTAGAATCTATGGAAATTTGTGTTGCCAATGTGATCCGCAAGCAACTTCAGTGACATCTTATTTACTCGTTGCACGTTGTTG
Organism: Symbiodinium pilosum; assembly: GCA_905231905.1. NCBI lineage: Eukaryota > Dinophyceae > Suessiales > Symbiodiniaceae > Symbiodinium > Symbiodinium pilosum. The sequence goes on along the minus strand of CAJNIZ010010335.1, from coordinate 230,286 downwards.
CTGCCCATGACCAGCTGCAACAAAAAACTCTTTTTTTTTGCAGCCTCAGTTTTGAGTTTATCCTTGCCTTTGGATGGTGGCGTTCCTTGCGGGTGGGGAGTCCTTGCAATTCGTGCTCGCGATTGGCTCGCGCAGCACTGCCATTCTGCGTGCTCGTGGGGTTGAACACGTCTCTCTTGCAGAGCATTTTGGCTTCAAATTGCACGCTTTTGCGGCGCTCAGATTCTGAATCGCAATTGCAAATTTTGGATCTTTTGGGTATTCTGGCGTGCCACTATTCTGTTTTGAAATTTATTGCGAATCCATGTGCCTCGTGTTTGTGCCATTGTGATTGTCATCACCTTTGGGAAGCAGAGGAAACACATAAGTCATCAGAGCAGCCTCAGATTTCAAACATCTTCAAACCTTTGCATTTTCTGTGCTGGCCTAAAAATAAAGTACATCAGGATGTATGCGATATTTGTTAATTGGTGAAGCGTCTTGTTGCAGGTACGTGCATCATGTTGGCCAACCACATCGAGCTTGCAATGTGCACGTGCTGTGATTTCAGGCTCGAAAACAAATTTGAAGACAAACAGGGGATTGCTCCTGATGTCTTGCTTCCGTGTGCCATGGCATCCATTCCAATTGCGAGACATCTTGATCACCATGCCTGGCTTGTGCCTCATCGGCCTGCTACATTGCGTGACGGTCTTCTTTGAGATGGCCATTGTTGAAGCCATGTCCGCCGCTGGTCATTTCAAAGAAACATTATCGCCACTGATAGTTGTGTTTTCCGCCAGTGTCATGACCGTGTTCTACACGCTGCCGACGATCCTCTTCATTGCCTTTGTGTACTTTGGCGATGTTTCAAAGATTTGCTTGATGATTGCCATTTTGGCAGTCTTTGCTTGCAAAATGGCGGCGGAGCTGTTTGCTTCCAGCCCAATCGCCTTGCATTTGAAGTGGACCATCGCCCCGCTTCTGTTCTTTGCGATTTCTTTGTGCCACGTGTGGCGATTCCTGTGCTGTGCGGCCATCCTGTTCCTGATGAAGCTGGGCTTAGCGAAGCTCAGTGAAAACTTCAAGTCTCCACGACCGCCGCCGGGTGACTCATTGAGAGTTCTTTGTCTCGGGGATAGCTTTTATCCATATATGGACGGCGTGCAGACCTTCACTACGAACACAATCCAACAGTTGAAGGCCATGGGACATGAGGCCAGGAAATAGTGTACAGCAGATTTTGCAGTAAAATGCAGCCCTTGCCAACTACGACTGTTTTGAGCGGCCCTCATGTGCAGGTTCACGTTTTTACTTCCGTGGCTGGCCCGGACAAGCTGTTCGGTGTTGATGTGACACGCGGAGCTGGCATGGGTGGGAATTATCCCGGTGCCAGCCTAAGCCACGCTTGATGCCTTTTCAAACTGTCGTGTAAAGGATGGGAACGGACACAGGAATCGTTTCATGGAGATCGTTAAGACAAAACAAATTTCGTTTCAACATATCATTCCGACGTAAACCTTGCACGGCAAACTGAGTTTGTGCTTGCTATTCTTGTTTGCAACAGATTGCCTTCGAAAGGTATCACCCGTAGCGAACTTGGAGAGTGGGATTAAAGTTGGGCAGACGTTGCATGTTCTTGTGCGGCCAGGACTTGACAGGTCAGAGAGACTAACCGTAAAAACCTGAGCAGAAAGATGGGCAGTGATGTGCATGTGTAACGTGAAATGTCCCCAGCAGCACGTAGAAGACCTTGGGTCCATGACTCAGCACTTTATGGTCGAATCGTGTCAGTTGCATGTGCAGTTGCATTTGCATTGAAGGTCATTCGCTCACGCTTCCGAGTCCAGCGCTGTTTCGAGCTTTGACTTTCCGCCCGCACTTGGTCCACCTGTTTGACACGTGCCCAATAGCTTTGCTTACAAGTTTTGTGTTGTGGTTGTTGGACATTCCGTATGTCTGGTCCCATCACACACGGATTGACCACTATGTGCAATTCTGTCCTCAACCAGCGCCCTTGATCGGGATATCCGTGCTCCGGGCCTTCGGCACACTCATGTGCAACTTGTGCAGCACTCACATGATGGTCGATGACGCGATGAGGAATGAGACGCCTTGGTTACAGAGCGTGGACGACAATTGCAAATTTTTCTGGAAGTCAGGTTGCGACGTCAACAACTTCACACCAGAAGCAAGGTCAGAAGCGACGCGGCAGATGATCAGTGGTGGACGACCTGACTTGCCAGTAGTGGCTTTTGTTGGGCGCATGGCATATGAGAAGAACATCAAGTTGCTTCCGGATTTGATTAAGAAGTTCTCAGATGCAGGCTTGGAAAACAAATGTCGGTGGGTCATTGTTGGCAGTGGTCCAGCAGACAGCGACATTAAGAGTCAGTTGGAAGGCTTCGACAACGTGGTTTTCACAGGTCGTTTGGGCAAGGAAGAACTTGCCAAAGTCTATGCCTCTTCTGACATACTCTTCAACCCAACGGTCACAGGAGGTTGTGATCTGGTTCTCTTAGAGGCGCAAGCTGCAGGCCTTGCAGCCGCAGCCTCAGGATCAGCCAGCCAAAAGTTTTCCAAGATGCAGCACGCTCAGCATTTGCAGGAATTTTGCTTCCGTTGCAATTTACCTAGGTAGTGGCGCCTCGATTACCAGTGATCTCCATAGTGGTGGGTGATGGAGTGCGCGGTAAGCTTTACGAGCCTTTGAACATGGAAGACGCAAAGAGGGCTGTGTTGGAGTGTATCTCCGATCTTGAAAGATTGAAAGCACCCACGCGAGCACATGCAGAGGCAGAGTTCGCGTGGGATCGCGTCGTGGCAGATGCGGTGAAGATGTACCGCAAAGCTCTGACTGCACCGACACGGTATTGAATTAGATTGCTTGTTTTGAAAATGGTTTTGCTTCAAGGTTGCATGTGGTGGCCTTGACCAGCGGGATTCCAGTCGCAAGTTCACCTGGGTTGCAGGAGCTGGCAAAGAATCTGGCTGTAGACACTGTCTAGCAATACTCGGAAAATTCCAGTCAAAGTTTCACCTTCGCATGCTCCGGCAGCATTTACAAGCCTAGAAAAAAGTGTTAGTTAGATTTTTTAGGTTCAGCAGTGTGTTGCGAGACAGGTGCAGGTGAATGGAGGTGCTGTTTCAGCAACACTTGTCGCAGCGACGTCTGGAATTGGAAAGTTATGCGGTGCAGCGCTGCGGCTCATTAGACAACGAGTCCTGCAAGCGCACCACTTCCGTACGACCAGCTTGTGTGCCTGACTAGGTCATTGTTTGCATCTCAGCTTCACCTTGTATGCCTGAATGTGCGCTGTAAAACCTGAACTTTTTTTGGAGCATGCCTTTCCTGAGGCCGCAGACAGCCAACGCACAGCGGTTAAGTTTTGATTTGAAGGCCAGCTCTGTCTAGGGTGCAGTATTGCAAAGATGTGCAAGGTGTCGGTTTTGATGCTGAGACTTTCTTTCACCAGGCCAGCATGACAAGTTTCGTCAAGCCTGAGAATGCGCTCAAGCGCGCAGAGGAGCTTCTTGAAGCTGCGTCCTCGGAAGTGCAGTCAGGTCCTGACAGGTGCAAGTCAAGTTGCAAGAAGGTTTGCCGCCAGTTGCGGGTGTCCGCCGTGTGAGTATGTATGTTCAGTGTTGAGACTTTGTGCACAATGCGTTCCTGTCCTCATTCCCGCAGCTTTGGCTGACACCAAGGAGCCATGGGCTCGAAAAGAGGGGCTCATTAACATAGCAGTATGGTGCTCCCTCCGGAGTATGCCAAGACGGCCATGTCCCTGCCAGCGCCAGGCTTGGCCGCACCAAATGGTCCGGCACTTGCCGGAATGATGCCCGGAATGCCGCCGCCACCTCCTCCTCCCTCTCTAGGAGTAGGCATGGTAAAGCCGCCTCCTCCCGTTCCGGGCCTTTTGAAGCCCCCTCCACCACCTCCTGGTGCACTGCCTGGGCCACCCGGGGTTGCACCCCCAGGCATGCTGCTGATTCCTCACCCAGGCCTCTTGCCGGTGGTGGCGCCAAATGCAGCAGCCGCGGCAACGTCCCCTAGTCCAGCACCAAAAGCTGGCGGGAATGCAGTACCTGCAAATACAACAGGCAAGCAGTTCCCGTGGGAAGGCACCAGCGGAATCCAATGCAAGTATGGCAGAGCCTGTAAAAACTCGCAGTGCACAGACACCCATCCGACAGGACGTGGGATCGATGAGGATCCTAACAGCACCATTTGCAGATTTGGACGGAAATGCAAGCGACAGGGTTGCTTCTTCGTTCATCCGCAAGGCCGTGAGGTAGATGACGATCCTTCAAAGGGCATGTGCCGCCAGGGTGTGTCATGTAAACGTGCGGACTGCTTGTACTCACACCCTGAGGGGCGAGTGGTAGAAGGACAGGAGTCGAGAGCTTGCCATATTTGTGGCATTGCTGGCCACTTGATGAAAGACTGCCCAAAGCGCAGAGGTGCGGCGGCGCTGCCTTTGGTCAAGGGTCAGTATGTGACCTTGGCGGATTTTCCCTCTGATTGGGAGTCCAAGTCGACCGAGGACTTGACAGCACAGCTAGCTGAAGAGCTCGAGGTCTTCGGATCGTTGACATTGGCACCAATTTTGATAGATGGACACCGGAAAGCTGTGGGTGCCTTTGAAGAAGAGGAGGCAGCAAAAGCTGCTGTGGATGCTTTACAATCCATTATCAGCATCGAGCTGCGCGACCCTCCAATGCAGAATGTGGCTGATGGGAAGCCAGGATCTGTTCTAATCCAGGATTTTCCTGCCAGATGGCAAGCCTCAGACATTGGCGCGCTGTTGCACGGCACAGTGAAGCCAAGCTCCCTCGTTAGCCTGGCTCTCAGTATACATCAGCAAGAACGTGCTCCAGATGAAGCGCGCTTTTTGTTCAGACTATTGCTTGGTTGCAGGCAAGTGTCAATGAATTGACTTGGTTGCAAGGCATCGAAATGGTACCAGGGCCCGGCGAGGGCGAAGGCGGAAATGGTGGCGGGGCACGTGTGAGGATGCGTGACTTCGGCACTGCAAGAGAAGCTGCAAAGGAGCTGTGACACAGCAACTGTAGCACCTTGAAACTTGTAGACTTTTATTATTGGACCAATTGACAATGCAGCTTGCAGTTCGCAGAGTCAACCTGGAAGGAGCTCCAGGGCCAAAAGGTTGCAGGAAAACCCTTGCACATCGTTCTTGAAACTTGACTTGAGAGGAGAGACGTCTCTTTGATATGGTGTGAAATGTTGTTCAGCCCAAACTAAAAACATGTTTTCTTGTCAGTTGATCTTGTTAAGGAAGACGAGGACGGCTTGTCGCATGACATTGATGAGACGGAGGAGGTACCCAGACCGGGCAAGGACTATCCAGACCGGAAGGTGGATGGCATTGAAATGTGCCAGGACGCCAGTGCAGCTGTGCAGATGTGTAATGCAGGAGTAGGGTGGGTAGGTAGCGTGAAGAGTCTCAGGACTACAGGATGGATCGCTGCACGCGTGGTGATCGGTGCAAATTCTCGCATGGTGAGGATGACAGCGACGAAAAGAAAGCTCGATTAGAGAAAGAGCGCAGGCGGCGCGAGGAGAGGGAGCGGGACAGAGACCGCGACCGTGATCGGCGAGACCGGAGGCGCTCCCGAAGCAGGAGTCGAGAGCGTAGAAGATCGCGTAGTCGGGACCGAGATCGTGACCGCGATCGGGGAAGCAAAAAAGGCAAAATACACGTCATACATATTGACGAGTTGAGAATGCCAAATAGGCCGGATGTTGAGCCTGCTCCCACGGACGTCGAACTATTCGTTGACCCGCTTCCAGACGAGGACCTGATGGACACGTGCCTCAATGCCTTCGGCTCGACTGAAGACATCTATGTCCTTCCGATCCCCGGCCCACGCAAAGGCTACGTGAAGTTCAGGGACCATGGCGCGGCATGCCGTGCAGTGGAGGCTGGCTTCGGCTCCTGGTCAGAGTCCGAGCGAGTGCTGTCATCTCAACGTTCAAAGACGCTTGGATCGACCAAAATAGCTTGAAATCAAACAGGTGCGCTGCCTACCTAGCGCCCCTGTGTCTGCGATTTCCGGAAGTGGGTAAATGCTGCAATTTCTGAAGTATTCTCCCGCTTTGTCTGGTGTTTTACATCCCATTACATGTAGCAAAATTGTGCTACCTCAGAATGCTGAACCTCAGTTCCTTGTACTTGATAACTTTTAAGTCAAGTGCGTGCTGAGCATTGCTTTGGAGCACGATTTCAACGACGAGGATGGCTTTTGCCAGCTGCAGGCTAGTGGGCCTTGGACCTTCATGTTACGCAGCAAGCGCACAAACAGTGTAACTTGGTCGATATTTCAAGAAAGGAAGCTCCTGCAACGTGAGCGTAATCTTTGAGCAAGCATGTGTGCTTTGGGAATTGGACGCTCCTGGGCCAGCATGGATGCTTTGGGAATCGCACGTTGTATAGTAGCATGCACGCACTGGTTTGGGCCAGCATGGATTCCCCAGACTGTGGATTTGCTATGATGCGCCCGAATGCTAATTGCTTGGGTAGCATCTCTGGGAACTGAACGCCCTGGTAACATGAACTTAATCATCTCAGCCAGCATTACAACATAAACGTCTAGGACTAGCATGGATGCTCCTGCGCAGCCACGTGTTTTTGGCCGGGGAGGACAGTCAGTGGCAGTTCTGCCGTCAAAGCGAGCTCCGATGGCCCAGCGGCATTTAGGAAAGTGCTAGACAGCTCGTCCTGCATTTGCAGGTCAAGCTCACAATGAAAACAAACCAAATAAGCCTGCACATCGAATTGCGTAGCCACTGAAAATTCAAACTTTGTTCTGCAGGCACACAGGCTTGTGTATACCATCAGCAAAAACTTCCACAGCAAAAACTTCCAAATGGAGATTTCGCACAAGGCCGTAGATTTCGTTGCCAAGCAGAACGAATATGTACATTTAGGAAGAGTGTTTTCCAAATTCGTCCGACCATGAGATTATCAAAGACGGCAGAACTGCACAGTGAAAGCTTGCCTCAGCCGTTTGCAACCAGCATTTCAACAATCCCGTTGGGGTAGGGTACAGGGTTTAGGGTTAGGGTTAGGGTTTTGGCCGATTCTGGCTTCGAGCGAAGGTGCAAGCGGGTTCAGGCCAACTGCCAACATCATGCGAAGAGATATGAGTAGATTTTTGGATGCGAAGTGGAAATTCACGACATTTGATGGTAACAACGTTCCACAAAACAGAATCATGTGGAATTACTATGGAAGGAAAAACAATCAAAGCGCAAATGTGAGACGCAGTGAACACATGATTTATGTAGAAAACCCAAGAAGTGCAAGTGCAAGTTGTTATATGAGCATGCGGGAACCCCGAATCCCGGAAATTGGGCTTTGGGGCGGGTCAGCTGCCTAGCAAAAGGTTGGTGCTATGGACATGAAAGTCCTTGCTGCAAACATCTCTTGCTCAGGAAGAATGAAGCAACTATTGCGACATACCCGGATAGCATTATCGCCAGACTGGTTGGGTCCAGAGGCGATGCCATCAAGAAGTTGCAGGAAGAGAGCGGCGCAGTTCCTTTGATGCATTGTCCAGGTTGTGCATGATTCCTGCTGTGACGGAAAAAGCTCATTTGCTTCTCTGTGGCTGCAAGGTTTGGATCCACCTGCGTGGTGAGGATTTAGGTCATTCAGATTATAAGTTCTCGAGTTCTCAGCGGGTGCACTTTGTCGCCGAGGCCCCCACATGCTGCACGGTGCTGGCATAAAAATGCGAATGAACACAGATGGATGGTCTGGTTTGCTGTGGCAGCTGTAAGTTTCCTGCGCAGGCCGATGACAGTGCCGTGCCGAAATTGAAGGAAGCGCTCGAAAGAAGGACAGCTTTGGAACGAGTTTGGCAGAAGTTGCGCTAGCAGCCGTTAGCATGCATGCACGCATCGTGTGTTGTCACCTGTCCAGCCATCCCCCTTTTCCACCCTAGGTAAGGCCTCCTGACCAATCCTCAAAAATTACGGGGATGGTGGGCGTCCAGGTCACGATCCTCATAGTTGTCTCTTAACGGCGCAAACCCAAAAAGTGCTGGCAGTCACAGGGATGGTGGGTGTCAAACGTGCCAACGGTCACAAGGATGGTGGGCGTCCTGGTCGCGATCCTCGATGCGAAATTCTTTTGGATGTTGTCAATCTCACAATTGCCACCAGTTATGGATAGCCCCACCACCCATGCCACAGGGGAAGAGAGAAAAGCACCCGCAACACAGGATCGAGAAAAATCTGACAAACCTAAAACAAAAACTCAGTGCTGAACTGCTACAGGCTCCACCCAAGGACAGCCCATTGTTGCAGGGTGACAGTCGGTTTCAATAATGCTGAGAGCTGTGGGAGGGGTAAAGACACCCACACCACAGGGTGATGTGGAAATGCTCTAAAAGACTTCAGTAATGAAAGACGACAGCTATTGAAGGAAGACAACCACCCACACTACAGGGGCAGGGAGAAGACCTGCATGCTTTCGGGAACAAACCAATGATGACAGGTTTGAGAAAGAAGACTCACTAGACCACATGAGGCAACAGGGACAGCCTAGAACCGTCAACGTGGAGAAGCTCTGCTTCGATGATGGCGATGAGGTTGACAGAGAAGGCCAGCATCAGCATCATCGGGGTCCCTCTTCTCCAATCTAAGGCTAAAAGTTGCTGGCCCGGGTTCGATGGGCATTGCGGCAAGTTTTTAAACATTTGTGTGCCTTTAATGCCTTGTTTAATGCCTTGTTTGGGGGCTCTGGAAGACCCAAAAGTCCTTCAAACATCCATCCGTGGGGAGGAAGCCTGCGGAATGCATGTGAATTTGAGCTTGGTTTTGGAGTGGGGTCTGGGGGGGCGCTGAGGGAAACGGAGGTCCAATGATGCAGGGTCGGCGGCACGGGCCTTCAGACTGTGGCGGTGGCCCAGTGCGGATGCACGCCTAGCTAAGCCAGGCCTGCTCTTGCTGCCAGGCCCTAAAAAATGCTTTGGTATGTTTTAATTTCTTGTTTTTGGCTGTGTACAGACGTGAAAGCGCAAAAACGCTTTCCGCCCAAGCCCGCCGGAATTGGCTTGCATAGCAAGAACAGCACTTCGGGAGCTTCCGAGGCCTCAAGAGCACTGGTGCCGCCACGCGTCGTGCTTTTGGGCGAGCATTCATGTCAGAACCATGATAACATCCACCCCGCTTGCGTCCGGTTTCTCAGAGTATCCATGACGGACAGAGCCGCCATGCCAGAACCATACAAATAAGATCTGCCATAATAGTCATAATAGCCACGCCAGAACCACAATCACATCCACTTCGCCTACGTGCGGTTTCCCAGAGCATCACACTTTGCTTGCATACGTTTCACAAAGCCCCAAAGCATCCATGCCAGAACCACAATAACATCCGCTTCGATTGCGTACATTCCCAAAGCATCAATGCCAGAACCATAATGACCGGTAGCCATCCAGTCCGTGCCTTAAAAAATACCATCCACCCCGCCTGCGTCCGATCTCCTGGAGCATCGATGCAAGAACCATAACAACATCCACCCTGCTGACCAGGGTGTAAATTTGGGAGTAGATGTAAACCCCCAATAGGGTGTACATTTTTGGTGGCAAATTTTTCGAGGGGTGTAAAATTTAAATTTACACCTTTTGGATCTTTTTGGATCTATTAGATAAGACCTTCAGCATGCGGAGAGATACCACCAAGAGCGTAGCCAGCACTGGACTAATTAAGGCCGGCGGCAGCCCCAAAATTTCAGCAAATCTTCTCCTCTGACCTATCCTTCCTGCTGGACTGGTTCTCTGCCACTGCCTGTCCCCAACGCCTCATTGCTTGTTGGGAGTTTATGGCACAGATTACACGTGTTTGGTGGAAACTCACGCCTGTTCACGTGCATCTTTCCTGTGGCAAATGCTGTCGTGGAATCTGGCCTGTCCGCTGCCAAGAGCTTGTGCCACCTCCTACCAAGCCCAGCTGGACTTCCTGCTGCAGGTCGCAGCCTCCCTGGCCAGATACGACAATTTTACTCGCCTGGACTTAATATCTTCTCCCTGGTCGGTGCAAGGTCCTGACTGGCGTTTTGGGCTGTGTGTCATCCTTGCGGGTCAACCCACTGCACGCTCTCAAGTATTTGTCTGCCCTTCTGATGAAGGCCTGCTGCTGCTGCTGCTGCTGCTGCTGCTGCTGCATTGTGCTTGTAGTTCTGTCAAGCAGCTGCCTTACTTTGCTTGCGCTGCCAAGCTTTTTCTGCACAACATCTCTGCAACGGGCTCACAGCTCTGTCCGTGTGCATGGGCTGCTGCTGCTGCTGCTGCTGCTGCTGCTGCTGCTGCTTGCCTGTAGTTTTTTCAGGTAGCCGCCTTACCTGCCAAGCTTTTTCTGCCATGCTATTTGTTTTTTTTCTTCCTGTCACTGTGTGTGCACACAGGCACCAGACTCGGGGGAGGGGGTGGGAGGCAATTTGCAAAACGAGGGGCAGAGGGTGGACCGTGCCCTCACGTCAAGCGTGAAGCGCTGGTAAGTACATTCGGGGAGGGGCTTCAGTGGGCACTCGCCCTGTCAGGCCGGGCTCGGCGGATTGATTAACAGTCATGGGAGAAAGAAATCCCACCACACTACGGGGCGGGGAGGAGGAAGATCTGCTTGACCTGAGACCGTCATTTACCAGAATGCCTGCACCATACTCTTGCGAGTGGAAGAATCATGGCAGTCATTGAAGGAAACGCCACAAGGGAGGAGGAGGTTTGACTTTTTTCAGCAAGCAATGCTGATGATAAAGGGAGAGGGCCCAGCACACCACAAGATCTGAATAAATGGGCAGTCATGGGAGAAAGAACGCCCACCACAAGACAAGAGGAGGACCTAAGCAAAATTCAGGTTTTGATGCTGCATGGCGACAGTCAATTACCAGAAGCTGGCAACTCCTAGGACCTCATGCCAGCACCATACCATTTAGGGAGTTGGAAGGCACTGCACCATGCTTGCCTCAGCCATTCCGTGAAGGGCATTTTTCAGCAAAAAATGCGGTCATTGTTTCTGCAGCTTTTTGTGCCTTGCAGGCTCCACGACATTCACGACAACATCATCCAGACCTTGAAAGAGTGGCTCAGCAACAAACAACATGACATTCTCAGTGATCATACGGGGGAGTAGAAGATCATGAATTGCAATGTCTCCTTGCCCTCTCAGGAAAGGAGGTGGCCGAAGAGATCGTGAGCGGGGCCGGGAGTTTGAGGATCCGTGGATGCAGGCCGCGCATCATCCGCCACCTCCGGCCTGGTGGGGACATCCGCCTCCTCACCCAGACCCTTGGGGTGCCCCACCTCCTTGGGGACCACCGCCGCCCGGATGGTAACCTAACTCAAAATGCTTCACTCTTTCGCATACTCCTTGACTGTATACCCTGATTGGCGTGGCCTCGAACGAGGGAGGCGCAGCCCAGCGAGACCACAGAGCCCTGCTGTGCTGGTCCTTTAGGGTCGCATGTGGCGCGGAGTGGTCAAAGTTGGCCAAGTGCCGACGGCGAAGTGCTTGAAAGCTGCGAGATAGCAAAAAGAGATGTTTTGGTCAGTGGCTATGCGGCCCAGGCGATGGTTTGATGCCTTGCAGGGTCTTCTCAGTCACCAGAAGACTTCTTTGCGACTTTCCTAACCTAGCGTAGTTTGTGGGAGGTTGGTATGTATGCATCAGGATGCCATGTTGATGTTACTCGCATGGTGCACGCTGACCGGAGATGTGAAAGCTTCTCTGCTGGAACCGAGGTGGGCAAGCAATTCGAAGCTCTGGAGACATTGCACCTTGCAATCCTCCACAAGCGTTGGAAGAATCAGTGGCCATCTCCCAAGAGAGCAGAACTTGGCGCTGCTTCAGTTGCTGGTTCTCTTGTGTCTTTGAGAATAATATTGTTCTGTACGCAGCTGGTCAGGTCTCCAACCTTGGAAAAGATCATCGAGCGCCATCTTCAGCTGTGCCGCTGTCTTAGCACAGGTGCTGAAACCTGATGCTGATATTGATTATGGTGGCCGTCACGCTTTTGTTGGTTTGGATGGTGATACTTTTCTTGAACAGTTTTAAGGCATGTTGACAGATCCGCCACAAAGAAAATAACTGCCACCCAAATCCTCGAACATGGCTGTGATCTCACTTTGCAAGGCGTCGAGCTTCAGAAGATGCGATTTGCAAGAGAAGGCGCGACAACACCCAGAGCCTGCACTCATTTAACTGACACCGGGTCCAGTGGTTGCTGGCAGCATGTGTTTGTGGATGGGCTTGGTGCATTTGGGCCGATGTCCCTCATTGTGTTTCCAGCTATAGTTGGGATGGTTCCAAAAGGCAGGCCTGCTGCAACAGATCGAAAGTCCAGCATGGTGTAAGGAGATCGTGACACCTGCTTTTGCAGGTCTCCACCAATACCGAGCCACATGCCAAGCCGCAAACATCCAGTCGCTGGAGCAGGCATTTGACAACAATTCCTGATGTCGACTGCAGAGCAAGCATGCGTCGTGAGAATCAGGTTGTGCGAGTCTTCCGTAAGGCCGCTGAAGAGAAGGCACTGCACGGAGATGGCCAGTAGCTTCTACTTGTGACTTGGCACGCTCGATACTCCACCTGTGAAGTCTGGGGTTCAGGTCAACCAGGCGAAGAAAGAGCAGGACATGTATTTTTTCTGTGTGCTGATGCTGATCCTGAAGTTGAGAACGAACTCAGAGCAAATGGTGATATTCTTGAGTTCCGCACTACGAGCCGAGATTTGCACACGGGAATATGCCTGGCCAAGTGGAGTTGCAGTCACGTTTTTTCAAATTATGTGTACAGTGAAGACACCGAAAACGTTCGGACATAGGCCGCTAGCTTGCCAACAGCTTTTGTGTGCTGCAGTAGCCTTTTAGAGGCATATTGGATAGCAAAGCCGCGATGCCTGCAAGAATAGCAGGACGTCAGACTTGGTGGGGTGGCTGACTTGGAGGAAATGGAGTCGCCCACGGCCCAGAGATCACTATGTTTTCAGCTTGGGGTCGGGGTTTGTTATGTAGGTGTCTATCGTGTGCTTGTGGGCTAGTTGTGCAGTGCATGCGGCATGTGCTCGAGAGAAGGCGTGCTCGTGTCAGTGAGGAGTTCAGCCCCGAGACCTTGTTCCAAATGATGCGTGCCCTGCTGTTCCTTG
>CAJNIZ010010335.1:200247-216671 GCA_905231905.1 Symbiodinium pilosum | reverse complement strand
GTGCGATCAGCTCCATGCAGTTCATAAAGCACTGAGCAACAATTGGCCTTTTCGGTGTGAACTCAGTAGCACATCGTGTCCTAGGTGCTTCGAATGGCAATGTCTCAGATACAAGCGTTGCAAGTCAGAAAAAAGATGTCCTGGAATTCTGTACACCATGGAGAGGGGTGGCCGTGAGAATTCCCCGAGGCCTGAGACAATCTTGCTCCAAGCCATCCAAGCAGGCGACACGCGACAGCAGAGCCAGGTTGGGTTTGCCATCGCACCATGTCTTCGTTGTGTAGAGGCAGTGGTGTGCACGAGTGAGGTCTGTTGTTCGATGGTGTGATGTGCAGGACAAGGACGTGCACAGTCACTTCCGCTTCCTCTGGGACACCTACAGAGCCCTGCGCTTGGCAAAGCATGCTTGCTATGCAAAGTTGCGTGTGATTTCTTGCTGTACGGACAGCAGGATTTGGAGCAAGACAATTTCGGTGACTGTAGGTACAAGCGACCAGAAATGTGGTTGACTCTGCCGCCATGAGCAGAGCAATTTGGACCTTTAACGGATCAAGTTGACTTGTCAGGTGTCACGTCAAGAAGCTCAAAATCCCAATGTACGAATATGGGGGCCGTCTTCCGGCAATTACAAAAACAAACAAACTCGAACGCCTATTTCAATCACTGTGAACCCAATGCAGAGTCTTTGAACTCTTTGATACAGCAAATCCTGGGCAAGAAGCTAGCATCACCAACTTCACCCACCGTTTCAGTCATCATCTTTTCTCGGCAAAGAAAGTGCCTGTCAATGTCGCACCGTGTCGCATGCATGCAAGTCTACATCCTGGAAAGCGGCTGCAGGGACCATTGCTTCTAGCATGTCCTGCTTGCATGGCCATCTTCAGAGAAATTGCAATGGAAAATCTACATCTTTTGGCTTGGAGATGAAGTTGAAGAAGCTCTCCACAAGCGACAGGTAATCAAACCTACTACAGACGCCCTTGCCCAATCCGGCACAGATGGCTTGCAGAATCGCAAGTCAATCCATTGCTGTTTTGTCCGTGCCACGTCTGTGGCCCTGTGGCATTCCTGCATGATTTTTTGATCTGCTTGCAACATTCGCAACATCACGAGGCAAATGTGCATTCAAGAGCGAAGCGAAGCTTGCAAAGACAGGCCCCTTGATCCACAGTCCACAGGTCATTCTGGATGTGCTGAAGTCCAACAGCCGCCTGGAGGAGGCAGGCACCATGCGGCCTTTCAATCGTGAGTCAACTTTGCTGCACTCTGCCTGTCTGCAAATTGCAAGCATACGAATTGCTGCTTGGCTTTGAGCCGAAAACAAGCGATCGTGAGGGGTTTCTTTCCTGAACATGGCAGGTTTATCATGAGACTTCACGGCAAGCTTTCGAGTTCTGCCGCGCAAACACCCGTCCAGGAGAGTTCGCAACCAAGATTGGGTTGTCAGCACAGCAGAGACTTCGAGATTCGCCAAAGCCAGCCACTCCAGCCCAGGTTCAAGAAGCTTTGCGACAGTCTCAGAAAGAACTTCCAGGTGCTTGCAGCTCTTTAGATGGGCATTTATCGGATAGGAAATGTCATGATGCAGTTTCTTACTCTCTTCACTTTCTACAAATCTCTGGTTTCAGCCAGTCGACCTGCTTTGCCATTCTGGTCTGCAGATGCCACCAATTTACAGGGTCTCTGATCGCCTGTGCTTTGCTTGGGTTGCTTGTGCCCTTTGCATGGCTCCCTCGCTTGCGTCTTTTGTCTCGCGTGCGCGTTCTTCCCTCTTCCTGTCCCCCTGGACAAGGTTGTTCGTGTCTCGCTTGTTTGATTTGCAGTTTGCCAGGAAGCATTCCTTTGGAGGGATTGGTCTGTGTCCTGTGTCAGCTTGCCTTTCTGGCTTTCACGCCTCTCGGCTCACCCTCCAACCCTAAACCCTGTCAGCTCAAAGTAAACCGCCAGCCTTGCGCTGCCTTGTGCCAGGCAAGTGGCAATCAACCGTAGCCCCAGACCACTAAACAATGAATTCCGCTGCCTTGTGCCATGCAAGTGGCGGAAAGAGAAATTCCTAGAACAAATCTAGGCCTTGCAACATTGGTACATCCCTATGGAAAAGTAGCGTTTTCCCCAGCTCATACCTATGGAAAAGTAGCGTTTTCCCCGGGTCATCCCTGTGGAAAAGTAGCGTTTTCCCCGAGTCGTCTCTACGGAAAAGTAGGTTTTCCCCGAGTCAGCAGCATCCCATAGCGAAATCAGAATTTCGCTCCTGTTGTAAAGTCCCCGACTACAGACGGGAGTTCCCTCGGGCTCCTGATGCAAATCCACTAGTGGGCGACATGTTTGCGCACTCTTTCCAGCTCTTCAAAACACAGCGCTGTTCCTTGGGGGAGTTGTTGATGTACGGTGGCCGAAAGTTATACAAAACATACTGCCAACGTTGTTGTCTGCCACATGAGCGGCATTCTTACACCTTATGTCCGGCTCTTCAAAACACAGCGTCTCGTTGGGGACTTGCATCCGGTGATGCGTAATTTCCCCAAAACAATCCTTATCAACTTACCCTGACGCCAGCGGTTCACTGGGGAAGAAGGCAATTGTTATGACTTCCTGCTGCTGCATTTCCCAGCAAACAGGACTTTCCGCATCGTTGCTCTACATGCCTGAACCCAAGCGGTTAACTGCGGAAACACGAAAATGTTATGACTTCCCCGGAAGGAGTCGTAACGCGCGGTTCAATGGGGAACCGGTTCCCCCACTGCAATTGTTATGACTTCAGGGTCTGACTGTACTGTCTGTAACAACCTAGACCTAGACCCGAAGGTGGTAACAAGCAAGGGGTCAAGGAAGTGAAGAACCCTGCCAGTACGTTGCGAAGGGGCTAGGTAAGGAAAAATACACCAAATTCCAGGGAGGTGCCTCAATGACTGAACCCAAACAACCTCGCGAGAAAGGCACTAAACCCCAAGCACCAGAGACCCAGGGAACTGAGTGGTCAGGTGGAGCGGGGATGGTGCGTCATGCGTCCTGTATGATGTGCAGAGCATGCAAGACAAGACCTGCAACTCAGCCCTGCGGGCTTCACATCTTGCAGAAGCAAACGTAATCCGACCGCTCTTACCGGTGCACGGTGACGAGAGTTTTTTTTTGTATCAATTTTCCGTTTCTTGTTTTTTTTGCTAGGGCAGAGCTGGAAAGCAAGCAAGCAAGCAAACAAGGCAGCCAGAAGCAAGCAAGCAAGCAAGCAAGCGCTCACGCACGCAAGCAAGCGAGCAAGCAAGCAAGAAAAACTGTCATTGTCATAATGTTTTCTCATTCTCAGTGGCTTTTCATCGCTGTCACCACAGGTCATCAAATTTGATCAAATTCTTTGAGACTGCCATCGTAATTTTGTCATGTTTCATCATATTTCATCATAATACATTATATCTCATCACCTTCAACATGTTCATCATTTTCTTCATATCTTGTGAATGACAGTCCTCGGAGTTTCATCGTATTCTATCCTCGCTTGTCCTTCTTTTGTTTGTGCTTCCTCATGTTTCAGAATGGGGAATCATGTTTCAGCATGGTTCACAATGTTTCTTTGTTTCTCGGCAATTTGCAGCATTTTCATCAGCTTTCTCATCTTACATGTTGCATTTCATTTTCACTGTTTTTTTTGTCGCTTTGAGCATATGTCATGATTTCATCATTGCAAAAAAATTGCTCACTTTGCCTCACCTCATTTTTGATTACTCTACATACATATTTATTTCACAGCATGTGCCATGATTTTTGATACTTTTCATCAATCTTAATCTTGTTTTTAGTATGTCGTTTCATGATTTTCCTCATGTTTAGCATGTTCATCCGTTTGCATTCTTTTTCCGAAGCTACAAGGGCAGCCTGTGTTGTTCGTTCCGGTCCCGCTCTTATTAGTATTGACTCTTGCCACTGTAAGATCAAAAACTTCGGAAGAGAGCACACGCTAAAGTCTTCATCCAGGTTTTGCAAAGAAAGGCTCCTCGCCACCCCCGCCCCCACCCCACCGCCCAACCCATCCCCCCCCCCCTGTATTGCGATAGAGAAGGCGTGCGCGCCAGCAGTTTTCATCGTACTTCATCGTTTGTTTCACCATGTGTCCTCCTTATGGATCGCTGGTCAACATGTGTCATCATGTTTCATCACATTGCTCATTATGTCACGACATTTGATCGTCTTTCATCATGCGCGGCGCTTTCCACAAACTTCGTTCATCACATTGTCATCATGTTTCCATCGCAGTTCATCACATTTCGTCAACTTCATATTTTGTTAGCTTTGATCATATTTCACACTTTTTCATCATTCGTTTTGCATCATAGTTCAATTTCCATCATTTCCCATAATTCGTCATCCTATTTTCGAGAATTTCTAACCTTTCCAGTTTCCTTGCCGTCTATGGATGTTCATCATTTTCATCGGTTGCATCATTTCAATGGGTTTCATATTTTTAGGCGTCCTTCATTTTCATGTTTCTTCCCATCATTTTTTATGTTTCATGATGTTCTAATAACTGATACTTTCATGGATTTCTATCATGTTGCATGACGTTTCATCATTTCATGTTTCCTGTGTTGCCATGATTTTAGCACATATTCATAATTTCCGGTCATGTTCATCATGTCCTGGTTTTGCATGTTCCCAATTTTCTCACAGATAGAATTCCTTCAACTGTTCATCACTTGTCGTCAGTTTTCGTCGTCTTCCATGACTTTGCATTGTGTTCATCCTCTGCTTAATCATGACAATAATCTTTGGCACCTTGTGACAAGTTCATCATTTTCACCACCTTGGAAAAATCCGGCACTTTCATCAATTTCCACTGTTGTTCATCATTCCATTTTTCGTGTTTTTAAATCATTTTCAACATGTCTCATGAGTTTTCATTGTTGTTAATATTTTGCAAGAACAATCATGATTTCATCATTTTTATCAGTTTGCATTGTCTTCCAGCAGTTTCCATACTTTTTACAAGGTTTCTCATCAATTTTCATGATTCTTCTCCACTGACCCACTACTATAACTACTATAAGCAATAGGAAAAGAAAAAAACAGTACAAAAACACATGGAAGAAAGTACGGAAAAAAACTTTGCGACCCCGGGCTATACGCCAGGTGCCAGGCAGATGCTATCCTGTACTCGCGACATGAGGCATCGCATTGGACAAGTCCACAAGTGATGCATGGAAGCCTTGGGGCCTCGTAATGAGGACATGAGGCGTCGCGAACGCGACGGGTAGGAGTCATGATTGCCCAGATCGGAAAATCCCGAGGAGTAGCTTGTCAAAGTCGTTGAGACTGGCACACCAGCGAAAAACACAGGGTGGGATGAAGCGTGAACATCAGTTTCCAGAATGCCTTCAACATCGCTGCGGGTGGTGGCAGCCGTACGGAGGCGCTGAGGGCGAGCAGCCGCACGGCGGCCATGCTGACCCTTGGCAGAGGTCTGGTTGATGGACCGGCGGCCACGTACATGTTCACAGCAAGGCTGCAACTGGCGATGCTCTAGAGTGTCTTCAAAAGGATCCAAAACAGGGACAGGGCTGTTCCAGGAAATGACCCTGAGGATCCCTGAGTCAAAGGTGGTAATGGCAGACGCAGGAGCAGAAGCCGCAGCAGAGCGAATAGATGGGGCCAGTGAGGCCGGAACAAGCGGGACAAGTGGCAGCAAGGGCAGTCCCAAATTTCAGAGTGTAAGTGCAAACGGTCTGCAAAGAAGCAACCCTGGCACCACCAAGTGCATGTGGTGCAAGGGAGAGCCTGTGTGGCATTATTGGTAAGCTCCGGAGGCGGCGTTTCAAGGTGCGGCAGACACTAGGTGACAACAAGTCCGCGCATTTGGCAGCAGCCTCGCAATTGGCCACCAGGAAGGGGAGGCAGGAGAGCAAAGAGGTCGAAAATGTGCTGCCGACCGCCTCACAACGCAACCAGCTAATGCTCATCCCCTAAGACCAAATCTGACGTTTACCGAGGTCTTTCTTAAGGCCTACGGCGGTGTCAAACTGACTAGTATAGGCAAGGGCACGCTGCAAACTGGGATGGCCATCAGCGCGGAGCGATTGGTCATCAATGAACGCCCGACGCATAGCGCCTGGGCATTGGCGTTTAAGGAGAGCATGCCAAGGACGCAAGATCTCCGCCAGGATGCCCTGAAACAGCCTGAGTTTGTTTGCTCTAGCGTCCTTCGTGCCGTGCATGCATATTTACATACTTCTACAGCTTTTGGCTCCCAAGGGTGCCCATCAAGTTTGCATTTTTTTCTAAGATGACAGCGGCGTGCCAGACTTTTCAGGATGCTTAATTACATCATGCTGGAAGTTCCTGAGCTTCCACAGATTTATGATAGGTGTGAGTCAAGGCCTTGAACATTTGTGTAGCAGCAGCTTACGCTTGCCTTTTTGGTCTGTGTGTGTTTTAATTCCGATGTGGATGGCGCAAGTGAAAAGTTAGCTCTGCTAAGGTGTGCGCAGACTCCTAGTATGTATGAAGCAGTTGGTGGGGGCCCTAACAGAATCCAGATGATCCTATGCACAGCTCTCAGAACAGAGGGAGCCTCAAAAAGGGACCCTACTCGTACTTTTGTTTTTTGCCCCATAATTATGAGGGTTGGGGAAGGGAGGGGCGGCCCTACCAAAGCAGGTCCCGCATTACCTTCCACAGCGAGCTTCACACCTTTTCCGCCCATGGATATCAATGGATGGATTGCGCACTCATGTAGATCACCCGGAGGTGGTAGACTTTTCTATACGTATAAGTGTGTGGGATTGGTATACCGCGCATGCGTGTACATGTACTTGGGTATATATGTATGTATAAGCGCAATTTTTACAATAACGAGCAAATGAGAATTTCTGTAGAAACAGACCATTGGTGTTTCTCCATCGAAAGATATGCTGACATCTCACATATCCAACCGTTTTACACTCATGTATATATAACATATGAATATGTATACGTGTGAATTGAAGATCAATTCTTGCACTCAGCTCTGACAGGTACATGTGAGCAGTGTCCTCATCGGCGCTTTGAAGGTTCATCTGCCAACGTGGTTGGCTCAAGCATGCGAGAGACCACTCGAGGCACGGAGAAAAGCCTATGACTTATGCAAGTGCAGACATGCAGAATGTAATCATCAACCGGATGTTCGGTAGTTCATTCTTTGAGGAGGCACTCCTATTTAGTGCCAGCATTGAGCTGTTGGGCTTGATAACAGGGGGCATCTTGCTGCTATCAACATGGCAGCGGAGCTTGAGCTCTAGCCTTTCGATCCAGGGCGCGGCAAGGAAGCTCCCCTTCGGTTTCGGCTTCTTCGCGATCATGGAGAACAAGGACGATGAGAAGAAGTTACCTTCCTTCGATGGTCGCCTCGAATCCTATAGGGATTACAGGCGGCGAGCTTTGCTGTACTTTCATGGTCTAGAGGATACGAAGCAAAACTTGGCGGCTCCACGACTGATTGCGGCACTCACCAGTTCAGCCTTCGAGTGTTTCCGAGAGAAAGATCCCGGCGAGTTCCGCAACACAGGTGGGGTCAAGGCAATGCTGGATGTCCTCGACGCCAGGTATCAGTACACCCCAGAACAAGAACTTAGTGAGTGGTTGGAGAACCTTTTCTACAAGCTGCGTCGACAGCAAGGTGAAGAAACGACAGCGTTCACTTCAAGGTTCGAGACTACGCTCCTGAAGGCAGAGGAGTTGATGACAGAGGAATTGAAGCTGGATAGGCGAAAGCAAGCAGAACAGGCGAGAGCTGAGTATCGGCGCCAGAGCCTGGATTACATGGTTGCACTCCAGCAGCATCAGGCAGCCATCTCAGCGCTGGCCGAAGGTGAACAAGGGCCACCTGCTCCAGTTCCTCCGGCGCTCCGACAGACCTTCCACCCGTGGTTCCCTTTAAGGTGCCAGAAGTGATGAAGGGATTCTTGTATCTGCGGCACGTGGGCATTTCCCTTCAGACACGGGCAAGTTTGCTTAGGAGCTCTGGTGGAAGCTTGCGCTTCGAGAAAGTTTCAGAGCTACTTCGCAAGACAGAACTGGACGCGCTCATTGCTTCCCGTGGAGGCAAGACAGCAGGACACGGCTACTTCGTGGAGCCAGAGGACGACTACTACGAAGACAACCTCGACGACGAGCACGCTGAGGACTCGACGAGTACGAGGACTTTGGCGGGTACGTTGAAGACGAAGAGGAGGAGTACGCCGAGGATGACGAGGACCAGGAGGACGAACCCGTGGATGAGGAGTACGACGCGGCAATGGTCGGCTACCTAGAGGCTAGAAAGAAGTTTCTTCAACTTCGGCGATCCCGTGGCTTTACAGATCCCGATTCCTCAACAGCGGGCAGGAAGACCGACCAGAAGCCCAAGCATCCACGTCGCGGAGACTTGCAATGGCGTTCTCCTGCCACCTCTTCTTCAGGACGCCCTGGTCATCCGACGTCGTCTACCTCGCGATCTACCTCTTCAGCACCTACTTCCAGGACGAGTGGGCCAGGACGTGGCCGTGGCAAGGGCGGCTCAGGCCGTCGATCCAAGGGTCAGGGACGCCGGACCAAAGGCTCCGGAAAGCGCAATTCCAGTCAACGACGAGGTGATCCCAACGGTGCCCAGTATCTTGGCTGGGCCTCAGAGACAGCGGAGGCAGTGCCTTCGCGAGTGCAGCCGCAGCACGCCATGATGGCAGAGTTCCAGCCAGAGTTTAGCTTTATGGCCGCCGTGTCTTCTCGCCACTCTGGCTGTGCCCCAGAAGAAGCGGAGAGATGTCTGTTGTGGGATCAGCAGTTCGGCTTGGATAGTGCTTCTTCCACTAGTGAGCATGCTTGTCTGGCAGTTCCTCCAGGACACGCCATTGTTGATACAGGTTGCACTTCTACCTTGGTAGGAGCTGAGAGTGAGAGGTTGTGGAATGAGGAGTTGTCCCGTCAGTCCGGAGGATTCCTGCAAGCAGAGCGTGGCCCATCTGACGTGAAGTTCGAGGGTATTAACGGGGAAGCTAGGGCAACCTATCAGGTAAAGTACCCGGTCCGTATTGGGGGGAAGGATGGTTTTGTGAAAGCCTCTGTGATTCCTGGTAGGGCCCCTTTCCTGTTGTCCATACAAGCTTTACGTCAGATGAGGGCCAAACTTGATTGCGAGCGTGATTTTCTAGAAATCCCGAAGATTGGCTGCGTACAACTCTCAGTGAATGCAGTTGGCCATTATTTGCTACCAATGTTTGATTTTCAGGAGAGACCCAGATTGCCCCCGGGGTTGGAACATGGAATGAGTGCAGCCAAGGCTGAGTGCCCTGGACCGGAGGATGAAAGTGAGGGCAAGGCAAGCGGCAGCGTTAGTGGGTCCCGGGTTAAGTACCCTCAAGTGTTTCGCCCTACTGATGTTGGCGTAAAAGAGTGCCCCACACATCCTCCGGCCCAAGAGCAAACTCTAACTTATCAGCCTCAATCGGCAGAGTTGTCCAAGCGCAGTGATAAACTAGCTAGGAGTGTACTCCTTCGTCTGTCTTAAGACACAAAAGGGCCTTGGATACAACTGCCGGAAGAACTTGCTGCCGTCCATCTGATTCTGGGTAGACATGGTTTTATTTCTCCCAAAGCACCCTGGCAGATCAAACCGGCGCAGATCGGCTACCGGTCAAAGGTGATCAGAAGGCCACCTCCGGAGCTTCTGAGAGAGGGCTTTGTACTTGTTATGTCCCTTAGCGATAAGGTCTTTAGAATCTTCCGAGCTTGGACCGAATGCGCAAAATGTGTAGGACAACCCTTAGGACCAGAAGCTTCGTCAGCGCGCGTGTTCCTGTTTGTGTTTGCGCTTAAGCCACAGGACAGTGATTTGCCAGCGTGTTGTGAGAGCAATGCAACAGAGACAGTTTTTGCTGCAGACATGTCTGAACGTGCAGGGCAGGCTTTGATGGTCAGTCATGTAGATGTTGTTGAGCCTGAGCCTAAGCCAGCGTATGTGCAGCTCCTGTCCCCAAGCATTGCTGATAGCGATTCTGAATACTTTAATTGTGCCAAGCCTGACTCCGGCAACTTCCCTCTGGACCACCATGTCCGACTGCCAGTGTGTGATCAAGGACACGGTGGAGGCTCCAGCCTACGCCCATGTGGGGCGCCACTTGGTGGAGACCTTTTCGAATGGTCAGGGGCAGACTTGGCGCTGTGCGATGTGCCGCAATACTTGCAAGAAGTGTCGAGGCCGCATTGCAATGTGGACTCGAAGCACAGGTCAACTGACCTACACTCATCGCAAGGATTGCGAGTGCACTGTGGTTCCGGGCCCGACTTCCGGTGCAGCCAACTTGGTCAACGGAGACTTGGTCCGCGTGGCTGGCGCCGACGACCTGTTGCCAAAGAGCGAGGGCGCCAAGTACCCCTTCGACGTCCGGAAGGTTGTGATGCAGCGGGATGCAGTGCACCCGAAGGCGTTGCCCCCATCACCAATGGCGAAGTTGCACAGCAATGTGGAAGTGACTCCGAAGGTTCGGGTCACAGTGACGGTCGATCAAGTGCAGGCTCTTCGAAAGGAAGTTCCTGCCCATGTGGTAACTGGAGGTTACCATACCGCCAGTCCGGCAATGGCGACCAGCTCAGTGCATGCAGCTCCCCCAGCTCCATCGACTCCCGACCTCAACACGATCATGGAGGCAGTGCGCGGCATGATCAGCCGGGAGTATGGGGCACAGCCGAATCCTTCGGCCCCAGATGTGGTGATGGAGAAGTCGCTGATCGACCAAGCTGTGGAGATGACCTCGCCATTGACGGCAACTTCGGTGCCAAGCACGGCAAGAAGAATCGAGTACGACCCAGATTCTTGGGATGGCTGGGAGCAAGTGTTGCTGCGCTAGTTTCCGCTAGTTCAGCTGATCTGATGGTTCCTCCGAAGCACTTGCAGGCTGATCATGTGACTGATGCTGGTCAGGGTTTTAGTGGTTGGCCTAGGTTGTCCCCCGAAGTTAGTGTAGAGGTTCCCGTAGATCCTGGTTTGCAGTTGTTGCCTTCAGCTTGGAAGGCTTCGGAGCCCTTGGACATGACCAAACGAGCCTCTAGAGCACAGCTGAAGCAATGGCTTGGCCCTCAATCCTGGAAGATAGATCGTGGTTCTAGGGTAGGACTTATAGAGGTTTATACGGGTCGAGGGCGCCTCAGCGATGCGCATGAGGATCTGTGTCATGAATCCGAGGCAATTCGCTTGGGATATATGTATGGTCAGGAGTTGCGTTCTGACAAAGGGCGGTGGTTCACCCTATCCCTCATTGATCTCTGTAGGCCTGATGACGTTTATGTGTCTTTCCCTTGTAAGGGTTGGTGTAGATGGTCATCGTTTAATGAGCGTAGGGGTCCCCTTACTAGGCGTATGGTTTTGAGAGAGAGATGTGAGGGTAGGAAGGACCTTGACCTTCTTTCCAAGATTGTTGAGCGGCAGGCATTGGGGCAGCGTCACACACATGCAGAGAATCCACAGTCTTCCTTGGCATGGTCCGAGAAAGTGTTTGATCAAGTTCCTGTCCCACACGCTTTTGTGACGTTTGACCAATGCGCCCTAAACCTCAAGCACCCAGAAAGTGGCCGTCCCATCCGGAAGTCCACCACCCTGTTCACCACAAGGCGATGCTTAGCGCAGCACGTGTCACAATTTAAGTGTAGCTGCAGTGTAAAGCATGACAGGGCAGAAGGAACCTTCCGTGGCCGGGCAGTCACTTCGTGGTGTGAGGACTACTCTCGAGGTTTGGCGGAGGCCCTGATCTATGGGATGAAGCCAGACCTAAAGTCTGAAGAAGTTTTCTTTGCATCAACGCACTACGATGAGCACGTCAAGTTGAATCCTGTGGAACAGTGTTATGTAGGTACAGATGATGTGATTCATAAAGCGTATCCTGCTGAGAATGCACCCTCAGGAGAACCTCAGGTCCAGACACACGACACCGCAGCAGGTTCTACACAGTCACAGTCTGTTGGGGCGGCCGACACAACCGTGTTCAAGGTCACAGACGTTCAGATGTCTAAGCAGTTGTCATTGCTTCAATTTCCAGGCCGATACCCCAAATTAGATTTGCCAGTGCCTGTTCAGACGCAGTTGCAAGCTTGGTCAGGGCTTGATGTTAGCACTGTGGTGACTGCATCCAGGGTTAAATGCTATGTCAATCCCCCAGCAGGTGTAGTAGCAGCCCGTAGGACCACGCTTGCACGTAGCGGGGGTGAATGGTATTATGTTGAGTTTCGACAAAAGATTGGCACTTCCAAACGTAAGGTTCGTCTTCCCTTGAACGCTAGTGCAGTGGTTACTTTCTTTGGAGAAATGCCCCAAAACTTGGAAGTGCCACCTCCTGCAGAGACAGCCCCGTGAGCAGCCTTTGCCTGGTGCGCCGCAAGAGTTTTCCAATGCGCGCAAAGTCCAAGATTACCTAAACCGCTTGCGTGTAGGTTTGGGGCATCCTGGTCAAGCCGAGTTTGTGCAACACTTAAGAGACGCTGGTGCGGCGCCATGGCTTTTACAACAGGCTATGCGTTTCACATGTGCCGTTTGCGACGCACACAAAACTCCCGCGCCCCGTAGTGTCGTGGGTGGCCCTAAACCTCGCTCCTTCAATAGTATCCTCAGCATTGACACTCTAGATCTCACGTTGGTTAGGGATGGAGTCCAGCATAGAGTTTTTCTCTTAACTGCCGTAGACACGGCTACCTCCTTCGCTCGGGTTTTCACTTGCCTTCTGGCGATGCCGCCGCGGCAGTCCAATCCCTCAAGCGGGGGTGGCTGGATAGTTACGGCCCTCCTGATTATGTGTACGCAGACCCTGATACAATATTTAGGAGTGACACGTTTGCTGCATTTTTAACCAGGTACGCCATTGTTGAGAGATTGACAGCCGCTCAAGCTCCCTTCCAACATGGGCAGGTGGAACGACTGCACCGCACAGTCCGACAGCAAGCTCAGAGGGTGTTTGAAAGCGAGCCTACGTGTAGTGCTTACGAGGCTGCCATAGAGGTAGTTCAAGCTAGGAATGAATTGATGCGAGTTGAGGGAGTTCCACCAGCCGTGTTGGTGTTTGGAAAGTTGCCAAAGGCACCACCCTCCTTTGCGGAAGGAGATGAAGACTTCAGGTTGTTAGCCGAGCGTTTGCAAGGGAGTGACCCACTGTATGAAGTTATGATGCTTCGTAGGGTAGCCGCTCGCACAGCCTGGGTCCAGTCCGAAGTTCGCGACCGTACTTCACGAATTATGTCTACGAGATCTAGACCATACAAGGGTCCGTACTACCCCGGACAGGTTGTTCTAGTCTATAGAAGGAAACGTGGAGATGCGGCGAACCCCGGACGGCATGGCGTTTGGTTGGGTCCCGGAGAGGTTATAGCAGTAGAGAGTACCAACGACCGTTTAGTTCCCCGTATAGTTTATGTAACGGTGCATGGTAGACTCTTTCTGTGTAGCCCAGACCAGCTGAGACCCGTAAGCATCAAGGCCGAATGGGTTATGAAGAAGCTCCAAAAGGATGGTTTAGCCAAGCAGCGTAACTTTAGCGACATGCGTAGGGCCCGGGGCATTGATGTTCGCAATGAAAGGCCGAGTTCCGCTGAGCTTGAACAAGCTCACGAAGTTCCAGAGGGCTCAGTTGTGCTGGAAGACCTCAAAAGCGAGGCCGAGTATGACCCGTATCCTCAGGCACCTCCACAGTTCCTGAGACTCCGGCTCCTGGCACCCCTAGACCTGGTACCCCTAGACCCCATTTGCCTCAGCCTAGTGTACCATTCTCCGAGGTGCCTGAGCCTGCGCCTTCCCGAAAGTTTGCCTACGCCGCCAGGCGGAGACGTTTTGTCAGGTCCAGAGTTGGCGCAACAACCAAGCGGGGGTCCTTCAGGGGATAGGGGTCATAAGCGGCTTCCGGAGTATCACGAAGTAGTTGAAGACATGTCTCGTGCTCGTGCAGCGCAGGGACCTTTTGTTGTTCAGTCAGCACCTGTTTCAAGAGAGACTGAAAGGCCTACAGTCCGTACTGGCCTAGAGTCACAGCCTAGGGGTAGAAGTAGGTCGCCGCCGCCACGTGAGGGCAGCTACCTTTCCCAGATCATGATTATGATGGTGTTTCTATAGGTTTGTCTTTTGATGTTGAGTTGGGTGAGATACAGGACGAGTTGTCTGTTTGTTATCTGGTTCGGGAGATGGTTTTGAACGCTTCCATGGCACGTAAACGAGCGGTAGAAGTTTCCGAAAGAAGGTTAAACCCCGAAGAAAAGGCAATGTTTCGTGCAGCGAAATCAGCAGAATGGTCACAGTGGATTCTAGCAACGACGTAGTGGAACTGATTAGCCGACATGGTGTAGACCCCAAAAGAGTGATTGCATCTCGCTGGGTACTTACTTGGAAACAAGGACCAGGGGAGGTTCATTCGGGGCCCGGGGGTTCTAAGGCTAAGGCTCGATTGGTTATTCGCGGTTTTAAGGATCCCGACTTGGGCCAGTTTAGTACCGCTAGTCCTACTTAGTCTAGGCAGGGCAGACATGCTATTCTAACTGTAGCGAGCCATCTTCAGTACCGGTTGTTCACGTTAGATGCCAAAACAGCTTTCTTAGCAGGAGACCAAACTTCCCGTACCAAACCCATCTATACCGAATTACCCAAGGACCTTGTTGAAGACCAGGGGTACAGTCCCAACGTCATTGCACGTATAAAGAAGGTACCCTACGGTTTGAGCGAGGCGCCGCTAGCTTGGTATCGACGTTTAACTTCTGAGTTAGAAGCCGTGGGTTTTGAACAGGTTCCTTCAGACAGATGTATATATGTGTTTAGGCGGGGAGGAAAGGTACTCGGGATTATAGGGGCTCACGTAGATGACCTGTTGGTAGCTGGTTGTTCTGCTAGCGTTGACCCCAGTTTTGAAGAAGCTATGGCGAAATTAGTGGCGCGACTGCCGTTCGGAGAACGTAAGTACGCTGACACTTCTTCTGTGTTGTATACCGGTTTAAATATGAGACAGCATCCCCAAACACGCAGTGTCACGATAGACCAGGCTCACTACGTTGCAAAGTTGAAGGAAGTTCCCACACGTAAACTGCCCGAAGGTCTCTTGAATCGTGAAGGCCAGACCCAGTTCTGGTCACAGCTTGGTGCTTTATTATGGGTAGCTATCAACACACGTCCTGATGTTGCTTATGATGTATCGCATTTTGCATCCTACGGTTCCCGTCCCGAGAAACAACACTTGGCAGCTCTCAACAAGATAGTTCGGACCCTGAAGTCTAAGGATTACAGCATAACTTTCTCTAAAGTAGCAGACAGCTGGGAAGAGATGACTTTGGTTGTCTTTTCGGATGCCGGTCACACGTCAAGGCCTTCTGGCCACTCACAGTCCGGCACAGTTACCTTTTGGGCACCCCGAGAGGTCCTTCATGGTCAAGAGGTTAGGGCTGTTCTTGCTGACTTCTCTAGCTGTAAAATAGACGGGGTGTGTGGTCCAGCTATGCCTCGGAGTTGCAGGCAGCAACGATTTCGGCGGATGCTTCCGTCAATCTGCTGCTCATGTACGAGCAAGTGTTTTACGGCCTCAAGGCAAAACAAGTCAAGGATAAGCTCACGAGTGGGTCTGTTGTTCGTGCCTTGGTGACCGATAACAAAGGGCTCTATGACTCAACACAGACTGAGAAGCCATCAACTAGGCAGGGTGTGAAAATGCAGTCCTTGGTATATCAGATACTCTATGACCTAGTGGTAGACTATGGCTTTCAGACATTTTGGGTCAATGGTGCTGACATGTTGGCTGATGGCCTCACCAAGTTGAGCACCTCGGGAGCCCAAGTAGATGCCGTGCGGAAGGTCCTTGAGGACTCTTTGATCCGCATCACGTACTGCGCGGTGTCTGGACGTAAGGAACAGCGCGAAGTAAGGCAGCTTAAACCCCTCGAACCGTCAAACAGAGAACTTGAGTCGTCAATAGACGTTTGAAGGCATTCTCTGTCTCGCCAGTTTTGCTAAGCCAGGGTTCGCAGTGCATTCGGGATGTCGAAGACATCACTGTCTTAGCTGTGTTATGAAGGAGTATGCAGCAACTGCTTTTGGACCCGTATGAGTTACACTGCACACAGCGGGGGTGTGAATTGAAGATCAATTCTTGCGCTCAGCTCTGACAGGTACATGTGAGCAGTGTCCTCATCGGCACTTTGAAGGTTCATCTGCCAACGTGGTTGGCTCAAGCATGCGAGAGACCACTCGAGGCACGGAGAAAAGCCTATGACTTATGCAAGTGCAGACATGCAGAATGTAATCATCAACCGGATGTTCGGTAGTTCATTCTTTGAGGAGGCACTCCTATTTAGTGCCAGCATTGAGCTGTTGAGCTTGATAACAGGGGGCATCTTGCTGCTATCAACAATACGCGTGGATTTTTATCTGATATGAAATGCCAATAAGTGTTGAAATCCCCAGCACGTTT
>CAJNIZ010010335.1:188837-200147 GCA_905231905.1 Symbiodinium pilosum | reverse complement strand
GAGATCCTACCCTGGATCTTTAATAAGGTCTGCAATTGCATAAGTTTTGGATCTTTGCAGCACCTTGCCTGTGTCCCCTATTATTTCAGCTAAATACAAGAACTTCTAGGTGTTTGCTAGACATGCATGCATGGGTAAGATCCGCTTTTGACCGTTATAGTTGGACCATCCAAGTGAAAATCTTGAATGTCCAGCGGGGTCACGAAATCTTTCGTGTAGTACGCCTCCCTCGTTCATCAACTGAAAATATTATCTTTTAAGATTACTACTGAGTCAGCTGCGAGGCCCACAATGACAAATGAATCGCGAGTAACATTCACTACTTTAATCGAAAACATTGGATTCGATTTGGTTAATGCGGTCTCTCCTTAAAGATTGCGAAGTGCCGAATAAGCCAGCTTGGGTATATCTGAATAACAGAATTAGAAAATTCGGCATTTAGCCTTTATAAGTGATGATTCCCGGCTGAGTTGATTCAATTGTTTGATTGATTAGATTAAGGGATAGATCAGCAAGCAGGAGTCGCAAATCATTCGGCTGGTATGACATACTATTCTCTTATTCATTAACCAACTCAACTCACAATTTTTTCCATCTTTCATTTGAATCTTTTTGATGGTAACAATATACTCAAATGGCCTTCATAAACTATTTCCATCGAAAAAACTTCTTAGCGATTATTCTGCCAGATGAAGCCTGTTGATGAAAAGAGCTTCATCATTCAAAATTTAAGTCACTGACCACGGTGAATTCTTAGCAATATGCCTGAAAATACAGTAATGCGATCAATATCTAGTTTATTGTGCGAGCTCTGTATCACATGTAGTGAAATAGATCACCACCCTGTTGGCGGTCTCGGAAATTAAGAAAATAGAATATTCAAGTATAAACGTCCAACAAGTAAGGATAAAATCTATGTTTCTTAAAATCTCTTAAGGGCAGCATTGGAGAGATGTCACAAGAATTACGTGAATAATGACTACTGCCAGTGAAGCTAAGTCTTATCAATAATTGAC
The DNA here is from genome assembly GCA_905231905.1 of Symbiodinium pilosum. Taxonomy (NCBI): domain Eukaryota; class Dinophyceae; order Suessiales; family Symbiodiniaceae; genus Symbiodinium; species Symbiodinium pilosum. The sequence goes on along the minus strand of CAJNIZ010010335.1, from coordinate 199,131 downwards.
AACATACTTACTCGCAAATCGGCCCTCTCTATTTGTGATCACAGTGGAAAATTTCACCACGATGAAGCGCTAGCAGTAGGGTGGTAAGCAATATCGTCGGGAACAAGTACGCGCTTACAAGGACACGAAAGCCAGATGAAAGAAATGAATGTGATATGGCGATTGATGTTGGAGGCTGCTTTGATCCCGAAAAGCTTAGGTTTGATCACCATCAAAGGGGTTTCAGTGAAACATTTGGTGATGAATTCGGAACAATCACGAAACTATCATCGGCAGGCTTACATTCAAATATTTGGGAAAGTCTATGCTCAAGAATTATTTCAAAGTGCCAGACGAGAAGCTGATTGTTGTATTCAAAAAGTCTATGAAAGTTTTATTCGTAAAAGAAGAGCAGTTCTATCAAATCTTCAGTTGCCGTCGACGCGTTGGATAATGGTGTGTCTCAGGCGAAGAGTGGAGGATTGAACCTTTTTTTATTTCGTCTGATCTTTGCCATCGTGTGGAGAGACTGAACGCCCCATGGAACGGAGACTACAGCAAGCAAGATCATCTTTTAAGTAGTCTAAATGTTTGATCTCACTTTAGGGATGCTGTAAATCTTTGTGCAACTGAACTGCATGAGCAAGTTTTGAAAATTGTCGACATATGGTTACCTGCTCGTTAAGTTGTACAAAGGGCTGTTGCCAATAGAATGCAGGTTCATGAACCTGGAAGAATTTTCTACATGAACTGCGGGTGCGCCTGGGGAGAACACTGTTTCAACATGGAGAAGGAATTTTCAATCGTCGGCAAAGAAGCTGATTTTTTTAGTTCATCCCTGCAGAATATGATTATATTAAGAATGACTCCGTTCTTATGGTGGTATACCCTGAGACCTGGACTGTTGGTGAACCTGAAGAAGAAACATTGAAGAGAGGTCATCGGGTGCAGGTAGTATCAGGAGAAGGGGTGCATTTTTCGCAGAGAATTTCATTACCTGAGAATCTCAGAGGATTAAGGTGAAATTGATGTCGAAATAACTATGTAGAGATGAGCTTTGTCAAGTATCAGGAATTTCAGATTTGATATTTGTGCACGCCGGAGGTTTCATTGGAGGTGCCAAAAGTAAAGATGGAGCAATGAAGCTTGCTCAACTCACATTGAAAGCAAATGGGATTGTTTAATTAGTATTTTCTTTATATCTTTGTGTTCATGTTAAAGCTTATTGCATACTGAGCACAAATTCTTGCAGCCATGGTTCAATCATTTCTTCTGTTATGATAAACTTCGAAATCCTGAAAATATTGTTTACGCAGTCCTCGGCTGCTGAAATAGGGGCGTCCGCGCACATTGAGTCCGAAATCTGGAACTGCTCGACAAGATGGTACACTGTACTAGACATGCTGCCGTCCAAGCTGTGTGATCCTTGCTCAGACTTTTCCAACTGCACACCTATGTAGGTCTCCCTGTGCAGCCGGTGCCAGGATCTCTCCAAGCGGACCGGTCCTACTGGACAGAACCCGGCGCCCCAGAAGTCAGATGCACTGTCAGCTAGACAGCTTGCTGCAGTGTAATGAGTTGCAGCGAATTCTCTGGCCATCCGGTGAGATTGAACCACCTGAGCTAGTTGGCAGGTACAGCCAAACAACGTCGACACCATCACGAAGACCCTTGAGACGCGTGCTGCCTAATATGCCAGCCATATCGTGGATGCAAGGTCCTGCTCATACTGGCCTTTTCATACTGCATGAATGCATGTTCGCGTTTGCTTTCTTGCTAGGGGTGGTTTCTGGCTCATCACTTAAGGCGCTGTCGTCAGATGCAAGTTGCCACGGAGCCTGCCACTGAGAGTGCCAGCACCTTCGCAAGGCGCCTGACTGCGCAAGGTGCCTGCTAGAACAAAGCACCTATGAGATGTCCCCCATTCACTTCTGCCCAGCATCTTGCACCAGGCTGGACCTTTGGCGTCGCTACCCGAGGATGAAGATAGCTTCCCAAGTCAGTGCGATTGCACCAATCAAAAACCAAGGTGAGGCCTACAACACCTCCTCCGAGATCTGCGATCTCATGACAGCACTGGGCAAGGTGGCACTTTGGCATATCGACATATCGTAGCTTACTAGTGAGACGTTGTGTTGAGCTGTCCCCAAGTCAGATCGTGTGATTCCCAAGTTCCAAGAGAGGGTAACACAAGTTGACCATGAGGAGCCAATGAGATTTATTCAAGGGCATAGCAATTTTAGTCTAGCGTCATCCTAGCAGGAACCAGGGACTAACTCAAGTGCCTTGAGTTGGAGACGTTCGAGCGAGTTGTAATCACAATGTCCTGCGTGAGCCTTTCTTGTGCATGCACCTGGAAGGTGAATCAGCGGCCGAAGCCTCATCTAAGGCCAGTGTCTGGTAGTTCTCGCATGCTGGGGTACGCTGCTTCCATCAGGGTTTGTCGCCATGACGAAAGGTCATAACCACAATCACAAAACCCTCTGTGGAATTTCAGCTGTTTGAAGCACGCTCCTTTTCAAAGCTGTTTCGCTTGAGCGTCTTGCCAAAGCATCTGCTTGTGGAACTCTTCACGAGCATCTTGGCAAAAGCCAGTTTCTATGGAAATGGCAGCCCTTCCTGCAGAGACAGCTGCAGAGACGGTGTGCAGATGATGGCTGCCCCCAAAATGCTCAACATTTCAGCGACTCACTTCTTGCTAAGCGTTCCAAAGAGGGCTGGCCTGACAAACCTGGCCCGCTTCGGCAGATCTTACATATGCGGTTTTGCTCCTCAGATGTTTGTCATCATCCGCTTCATGCCACATGCCATGAGCAGGTCAATGTACTACGAGCATCTTGGGCAGATCTTCTGGAAGAGCGAGAACTACCTCTTCCATGCTTTTGCAAGCTTGAAGAATGTCTTCTTCGTAAAGGTGCAAACCGCCGCACAGTACATGGCTGTACCAAGCAAGAATTGTCCTCCCTTGACACTGTCCACCAATTAACGAATCCTTGACTATTCCTCGCCTGCATCCATGCATCACGATGAGGTTCTTCATGCGCAGGAATTTAACATTTTTCGGCTCAAGTTGACATCTTATCAAAGTTCACTGGGACATGGGCGTTTACCTTCAACTGTCAGCAACCGGGCCGCTCATGTGTGAACTGAGAGCGCTCTCTCCAGACCTCAGCCAAAACCTTGTAGAGAGATGCGAGTTGGTTAATCCTTTACAGCATGGGACGGTCTGATGACGCTGCCAAAGGCACAACTTGCCTGCAAAGCCAAGCATTGGCATCTGACAACGTAAGTGGTCCTGGCTTCCAGCAGTCAGTCTTGGCTTGCGCTTTTGCTTCATGGCGTTGCAACATTCACGAGAGGCAGTTGTCGGAGGATCATCTTCTCGCAGTGTGCGCTGCATGCGGCTTGGAACTGAACTAACTAGACATTGCAGTTTACATTCCGATTCTAAATGCGAGCTGAAGATTTTGCTTGCTGCGCAGTTCATGCCTCCTTTGGAGTCAGCCTTACAATCGGATTGTTTGCCTGTACTGGCTGCTAGCTTCACTGAGGACAGCACGTCGGATGAGGGTAGCGTTGCAGAAGGTTACGAGCCAGTGAGGCTGCTGAGGTTTGCATCTCTGCAGCGGCAGCAGCCGCCGAGGCAGGATCTGGAGAGCAAATTCGGAGCCTGAATTCGTTTGAAGTTTCGGGTGTGAGGCGGCCTGAAATTGACCCAAGCTTAGAGATTTGGCAAAACATGAGAGCATGCCAGCCACTGCCTTATCATCGCCATCCTGGGCTAAACCATAATCCGAGGAAGCAGAGCCGCCTCCTAATGGCGAGCAGCGAAATACCACTGGAAGGGAGGAAAAAGATGCCCAGCATCGTCAGTTTATAAAAGGAATTATTTGATGGCTGACTTGACAGTTGCTGTTCCCAAGCCAGGCCAGAGTGGTGCGGCAAGCATAAGATAACCCTGCTGGCCTCCGTGAACCAAGGAGACTGCAGATTGCCCCATCTGCTGTGAAGATCTGGGTCGATCACCGCAGGCTGGGCACAGGATGACGGTATGGGGGAGGGATGCGCAAATTCAAGCTGCAGTCACTTGACCCTGCCTGGCCTCTGAGGAAGTGGGTGCCTTAACTTTCCAGGGCAAGAGGATCGAAAGAGACCTTTACCATGTAGGCACGGTGGGCAACTTTTGTGCAGAGATATTTACACCAGGGTCTCCCTCATCCAGGATGCTTCACCTTGATGCTGAGCCACAAGGGTGCTTTTTCGGGCGAGCGGCTAAAGGACGCAACGCTGTAGTGCCGATACAGCAATGCAGAATCTCAAGCGTGGTGAGAGGATGGCTGCTTCGACAACCTCAAGATCGCTTGGGGCCAAAGCCCGACTACCCGGCAACAAGTGGATCCTTGGACAAGCTTGGACAGTTGTGTGAGTCATGGTTTATGGCAGCATGCAGAACCCATTTGGAATATTATTTTTTGAGGAATCATTATGTTTGTTTTTTAAGGGTCCTGCCTCTTGTTTTCTATTTCCTGACCCATTCTCTGGTTCTGGTTGCAGCTTTTGCTTTCTGCTTGTTGCTTTCTGCTTGTTGCTTCCTGCGTTATGCTTTTTGCTTTTTGCTTTTTGCTTTTTGTTTTCTGCTGTGTGCTTTCTGCTTGTCGCTTTCTGCTTATCGCTTTCTGCTTGTTGCTTTCTGCTTGTTGCTTTCCGCTGTTTGTTTTTTTTCTTTCTGTTTCTTGCTTTCTGCGTTTTGCATTCTGTTTTTTGCTTCCTGTTTCTTGCTGCCTACGGCCTGCTTGCTGCTTTGAGCCTTTTGCTGTGTGCCTCCACCGTGCTGGTTTTAACTTCTTCTTGCTTGTTGACTACACGCTGCTTCCTGCTGGCTGTGTTTAGCCTTTTTGTTGTTTGTTTCTTCCTTTCCGCTTCTTGTTTGCTGTATTGTGTTTTTCGCTGTTTGGGGATCTACGGTCATGAGTACTTGAACTTCTTGTATCCAGAATTTCATTTGAGACGCCACACACTAAAACAAGGCTGCCGCCACTAGGCGGGGGGTGCTGTGGTAGATGAGGGTGGTTGCACGGCGACCCCCAACACAGGGTAGGTTTTGCGTCCTACTTTTGCTTGCCGCACTGGCTGAATTGAAGTGGCCGTTTCCTTATTCAGAGTACTATTGAGATGCAACCGAGCAATGCATTCTCAGCAAAGCTGCCACAAGCGGAAGGCCATCAATGCTTACAGCAAAAGTGTCATCGGCGTGCATGCAGTAGGGCAAGGTTGTGCAGATCATTTTATTGCAAACGGGGGCGCTGCGCCCCCCAACCCCGCTTCTTTGGAAGACATCCACGCTTAGGGTAAAACAAATCATGTCATCACCATGTTTGCAGTAGCGGTTTGTGGTGCGGATCATTTTGTGTGCAAGTGGAGGGGGCTGCCCCTCCACCAGCTCCAAGCTTTTTTAAAGCCATGCATGCCTGCAAAAACGCACAAGCATCATGTTATTACCATGTTTGCAGTAAGGGATGATTGTGCGGATCATTCTGTTTGCAAATGGTGGGGGCTGCGGCCCCCCCTCAACCCCCGCCTTGCTTTTTCAATAGGAAATCGAGTCACCACCATGTTTGCAATAGTGCCAGGTTGCGCGGATCCTTTCTGGGGCAAATGGGGGGCCTGCGCCCCCCCCCCCAACCCCCCACTTGGTTGAAGCCATCATTGCCTACAGTAAATATTAAAGGAACATGTCATCGCCATGGAGGGTAAGGGAGGATTATGCGGATCATATTGTGTGAAAGGGGATGCTGCGCCATCCAAACAAATGAAAATCTCTCTAAATGCTGCAGCTCGCAGTGTCTATGTTCTTTGCAAGGCTCCGTATGTTGTAATTTGCAACATACATCGGCAAATCCCCAAAATTCAGAAGCTGGCGTGCTGTGATTTACAGCGTCTGCAAGTTCTAAAGAATTCCAAATGCTGTTTTTTTTTTACAGTATTTGCAAGCGCTAAAAGCTTCAAATGCTGTAGTTGTGTCTACAAACTCTAGATGATCTCCAAATGCTATAGTTGACAGTGTTTGCAAGTTCTAGATGAGCTCCCAACACTGTAACTTGAAATCTGCAGCCTCTGCGCCAGACAAGATGCTGCACAATTTTATTATGCGTATTGAAACAATCCAAGAGGATCAGAGGGTGCAAAACGGACGACAGTTACGAGGATGACGAGCCCGACCTCCGTAATCCTGGTGATTTTCGATATCTTCAATTTCCGAAAGGGTCCGAAGCTGCAGTTGCCAGGATTGCGATCGCGATCCCCGCAAGTCCTGCGATCGTTGACGCTTGAAAACCTCCAAAAGGATCCAAGGGTCCAAAAGCAACGACAGCCACGAGGATCACGACCCCGACCCCGACAATCCCTGTGACTGTTGGCACTTTTCAAAGTCCAACCTCGCATTTGTAGTGAAAATCGAGCTCTGGCGTGGAGTGTCCTCGCATTTGCCCTCCCAAAGGATTAAAAAAAAGTTCACCAGAAAAAAACAAAACAAATTCCCCAAATAATTCCGTACCCATATAATTTTTATGTTGACAACGGAAATTTGCGGAACTTGCTCATTGCGTCAGCAGTCTTTCACATCCCGGTTTTCCCCTCAAGATACATCCTGCACAGGATGGCTTCGTGAGCATGCCTTCCATGAGTGATCAGAAAGCCCTAATCGCATTTCTGGACTGGAAGGGCCACGGCCTGAGAAGGTGGCAAAGCCAAGCACAACACAGACTCTGGCAACCAAATCCAGGCACTGGACGAATGGACGTATCAGAGCTTGCCACCGTGGCTGCGGTGCAGCTGCCTCTACATGCGCGAGCAATGGAGAATTTCATGCGCGAAAACTTTGAGGCATTGCAATTTGATAAAGTGAGTCGGAGAGCAGGGTACTGTATCTGGCTGATTCAATAATGTTGAGGTGGACGGCGATGGCAACATTACTGTCGAGGAACTGGAGCAGAAGGTAAGGGAAATCTAGGATTGAATCGAAGGTTGCAATCAGTTGAGGCAGGAAAAGGTCAGAACGGCAAGTGGCCAGGTGCTTCCTTACATCGGGGAGCACTTTGCGTCTATCACCAGTGCAAAGGAAGAGGACACATCTTGCTCAGTTTGTCTGGAAGGGTGAATGCAGTGAGGCCAAACTGAAACAGAGAGTTTGATACTTCCGTCATAAAAGGAGAGGAGAAAAGCTGCCAAGCTTCGTTGTGATTCTTGGCTGATTTTCCAGTATGTAAGCCTGAGCATCAAATCTTGCACACGGCTGCGGGTAGTGAGACGTCAGCCAAGGACTTCCTGCTTATGAGACTGGACGCCGCAGCTGGGGGTCCGGCTGCGCAATCCTCGGCCCAGTCAAAATGGAAACTTGGACCTGGAACAAGAAGGAGGAATCTCAGAACCTTCCTGGGTGGAGAAATTTTGAGGTTGCAACGAATCAGTAGTTGGGTGCCTGCTCTGCGTGCATCATCATTGTTATTTGTTTCGGGTGTAGAATTGTAGTTGCAGACAATGCTAGGCGAGCTGTTGAATTTATGTGAAGTTATTAATGGTGCTGGCAGTTGCTCAAAACATGTGACATGGTGTCAATACGACTGGCAGCGGGGCAGGTTTGAATGCATGGAATTGGGAGGATAAGCTCCCCTCCCTGCCAAGGGTGCAGGCTGCGCTTGATGAACTCTCGCAGTGTCGCTCGGCATGACAATCCAGTAGTGTATACTGTGTGATTGAGTCAACGACTTTTCCATGTCCCTCTCCGGCACTGTTTTGCGTGAAGTGTTGTTTCAACAGATTTGCGGGCTCGTTTCAAATCTTCCAGAGCTGACAGTGGCTTTGACGGTGGATGACATGTGACCCCCACTCTGCTTTTGTGTAGGTGTCACAGAGGGCGACCCGGTTGCTGTTTCTGTGGTTTCGCGCCTCATCACCCATCCAGAAGCAGAGGCCAGGTCCAAGGCGCAAGCTCCCCGCCAAGTTGTTTTGCTGAAGCCGTGCATAATCATCCACATGAGTGTTGCTGGCGCTTGCAGGCAGCTCACTTGCTACCAAAGATCGTTTCAAAAGGTGCGGTGGGCAGCACAAGAGTTTAGTTGTTGTTTTTGACGCTTAAATCTAAGTTTACTTTTCCATCCCGGCTGAAGGTAGCATGCATTGTCGAGTAAAAAGCCGGCAATGCTGAAATAAGAAACGCGGCCCAGAGGGCTACGGCTTGGCGCGGACAGAAACTAGCGAACCACGTCCTACACAATTTTCCGACCTTTAATACCATCTTGAGACATGCGGCGTGTGTGCGGAACGTCAAGGCCCGTTGGGTCCGGTGGGTGAGAAACAGTTATAGCAACAAGGCCGGCTTAGGACGGTGCCTTGATTGCTCACCTCGCTTCTTCCGATACCCCCTCTTGATAGATGCAGGAAACCGAAGCTCTACAGAGGCCTGGATGCAAAAAGGAAACCAAACCTAGATAGCAAAGCTAGGGCCATCGCCAGTGTGACACAGACGTACGATGCCTAGCTGAAGAGCTTCCGGCTTATGCCGCCAACCACAGCAGTGCGAGGCTGTCAACCCTTACCTTGCTATCTTGGAACCTGGCACATGCCTCGCGGTAGGTGCTCTTGGTGGTGCCATTCGATTTGCACTGCCAACGATTGATTAAGTGGCCCGCAAACAATCCATGGGAATTTCGTTTTAAGCTCCTGAAGACACAGCTTGCGGTCAGTCGGTTCTCAAGAACAATACATCAGGTTTTGTGCCCAGTATTGTATGTGGCATCCGGCATGCTGCGGACTGCGTGCAAGCCCCCCACATCAGGGGATGCTGGCCCAATCATTCGAGGAAACTCTTGCTGGCACCAGCATGATCGTCTGTTGCATTCAGATCATTTCAGACCACTTCTGCATTCGCAGCAGGCGTGCCTACGTATGTGTTCAATGCTTTCACAGAGGACGTGTTTGCATTGTCACGCCCTGCAAGGTGATCCACAGGCGCTTCGTGGGGAGAGCTGTTTGATAGAAAAGGAAGAAGGTGATTTGATGATACTTTTGCTGACACCACTCGAGCCGTGCAAAAACCGTGTTTGGGAGGCGATTGAGTCGCTCTCGGCGGCTCTCGGTCATGAATCGAGCCAAGTGCGCGAGCTGGTAGTTGAGGTGCCATGGCGAGCTCACTTGGCATGGCGGGAAAGAATGGTTCCATTCTCTACAGTGCAGCTGGAACCTCTCAGGTCCAAGAGCGCAATGTGACACATTCAGATTACACCAGCACAGTTTTATGAGAAGGCTTCAGAACATTCCGACTATGCAAACATGTGAGCAATTCACGCATGACAAATCCCATCAGAACTTCCTGAGCACTCTTAGCACGCCCCATGGCTGCGATGTTGTATAGCGTGCTTCCTGGGTCCGGTCCGTGTTTGTGAAATCCATCGGACTGGTTGTTTTGCCGCCCATGCCAGTATGTGCCCATGTGCACATGGTGGCTGCTTTTGGCTTTGCTCCGCCTGGTGCACGCAGCTCCCCAAAGAGGCTGCCGTCAGCAAGCAGGGTACAGGAATCCACTTGCGGCAAGCACAACGCATACAAAAGCTGCAGTGCCATAACCCCCCACGGCCTCCGCAGTCAGACATCCGACATAAAACAGGCTGCTTCCGCTCTGGTCGTCTGGTTTTCTGTCGATCTGAGAGCAGTGCAACAGCAACCGCAGCTGTGGCGCGGGCGTCACCGCCGACAAACGAGGCTGTGCTTGCGTTGCAGGTGTGCTCTAGTAAGGCTGATTGTTCAAGCCTCTGCGGCAGGATATCCTTTCCAAACCCCATGTGCCCGAAAGGCGCGACAACATTTGTTGGTAGGCGCCGTGTGGCCAAGCAAGTCATCGTAACATTGCCAAGTCAAGTGAAGTCAGGCGCGGCAGCCAGACTCTTACTGTCGAGATTGCTGTGAAAGACCGCCACTTGGCAGAGTGCACCGGCTGCATTTGAGTCTAGAACAGCTACCTTCCTTTTCCCCGATATGGCTTGCTTTTCCTGGTAAGCTTTTGTGGCTTTGGGTACGGGGGCTGTGGTTCTAGTTCACCATTTCCCTAGCACGAGTCTTTGCGAGTGATCGTGAACGTTCTTGCATGGGCTTTTGGCAGCATCTTCACCGACAAACCCGTGCTCACAACTGCTTGATGCATTTTTTGGCTTTCGTTCGATTCAATGAGCCTGGCAGCCGAATGTATACATGACTTTCAGTCGAGGCGCCATCACGCACACGCACACGCACACGCGCACACACACACACACACACTCACACA
>CAJNIZ010010335.1:99298-188737 GCA_905231905.1 Symbiodinium pilosum | reverse complement strand
CACCCATGCCAATCTCTGCAGGTACGTTTACCTGTCCATATGACAAAGAGCTTCGTTGGCGTGAGCTTTGCCATAGGACCTCGCGCCCCCTGCAATGACATTGTAATACCCTTAGTAACAGGGTTTCACACACACACACACACACACACACACACACACACACGCACACCTAAAGGTAGCATAGGCAGCGGCAGCGGCGGCGGCGGGCGGCAGCGGCGGCGGCGGCAGCGCCAAGAACGATATCGACAACGATGAAGGGTGATGTACCAATCCGAGGAATAGAGAGGTGATGAGAGAGATGTTCAGGAATTCTCAGGGAATTAACATTTCACCCCAAGGCGCCTTCTCAGCGGTGACTGGGCTTCAGAAACACGGCAGCGGCTGCAGCTGAAAGGCCGCTCCTTCCTAAGCTTGGATTTTTGGCAATTGGAGGTTTAGGATTCTCATTCGAAGGGCATCTCATGCGCACAAGCTTCAACATGGGCAATTCATGCCGGGTGTGACTTTGCAAGGCCCCACATCGCTACAGCCTTTTGATGCTTCTGGGGAAAGATGCTTGGAGATAAGCTTGAACGTATCTCAGAGGTCTGCAGTGCTGCCCAAATCATTAAATCCAGGCATGTGAGGTGGCCTCCTCACCTGCACATGCCTGCAAGGAATCTTGCAGATCTCCTTCCCGTCGCTGGGGCGGTGGGCCAACTGGACAATTTCTGAGAGACATGCCAAGGATTTGATTGTGAAGCAACACGAGTGATGCCCTTGCCTGTGTTGGCACAATTTGCTCATGCATGCGAGACACTGTTTAGGGTGTCCATGCGCAGCTCGAGAAGCTCAAGCTGTACGGCTTGATGAGGGTCCATAAACATAGCATGCCCGGGAGGCTCCATGCATTAGTAATGTTGCAGGTCCCGTGCCTTTTGTCCCAAAGTGGTCCCTGGTTTGTTTTTGAGGCAGTGCTTTTAAACCAAGACGCATTGGGACAGTCATGAGCCAGCCTTTGCCATGCGCAGCTCCCTGATCGTGGGCTGAAGTATGATCTGTCGTTGGGCTCTTGGATCGGAAAATCATGTGGTATTGCGATCTTATGCGGGCTATGTCTGGCTGCTAATAAATTCCATGAGGGCTTTGTGTTCGCAAGAGGCTCCAGAGAAAACAGCCCGGCACGAAGGCAGTTCACCTCCGGATGCAGCATGCAGTGGCGTGTTTTAGGGAGATTTCACATCAAATAAGACAGGCTAGTGGTGCATTCCCCAACTGGAGCCAAACCCATGCAACGTGCTTTTAAAATCATGCCATCGATTTATGAGTCGCTTGCGTATCTTTGTTTGTACGTATTGTGAAGGCAAGTTGTGTGCAATTCCATGAGGGGCAATGCAGCTGCTCCTTGGTTCCGCATCATCCGTTCTGTAGGTGCAAGCTGCCTGCCAGGTTTCTCATTCCAAATTGGTTTCCCTGCAAATCAAATTTCAACGATTTCCTTGCACACAGGCATTTCCGCTGTGTAGTCTCCGGATGTCTTATGAACCCTCCTTTGGCATGTTGGCCATTACATTACATTACATTACATTACATTACGTTACATGTGTTCATTCGTATTACGTGTGGCATGCCTCGTTCGTTTACCTTTTGCTTTCACTGGTCTTGCTTGCTGCACAGTTTTTCATACGGTTCAGCCTGGTTCCTCTAGAAGGTGCCCTCATGATTCACTCAAGTTTCCTGCTGGTACCTTTTGGCATTCACAAAATTACTGGCTTTAGTCGGAGATTTCAGGGCGAAGGTGCGCACACACAGCGCATTTTTTAATTGCCCTCAGCCTCACTGCAGTAATGTTGCCATACGATTAATGAGGGGGGTGACAATGATATCTTTTTGCTGCACCAGAAAAATCCCGGAAGATTGCGTTTGCTTGTTCGAAGCCCGAAAAGATGTAAACAAGTTCCATCGGCAATAAGAAGGGGGTGGCAGTAAGAATTTTGTCCGCTGGACAAAATTCCCAACTTCAGGCTATGGTATCTAGGTGTAAATTTTAATGCTTGCAGAACAGACTCAGCAGAACATAGCTGAAACTTTGGAGCTTCTTGGCTTTCGGATTCGCGCAGCAGGTCTGATTTTCAATGAATCCAATTCTAGAAGCCCCAACGCCTTCAAGCTACTAGCCTCAGCGTTTAGTACATGGAGATCAGAGCTCGCCAGCAGCATTCGTTTATTCTCTCGACCCCCTCCCTTCCGTAGACCAAAACGCAAAACAAGATCTGGGGTGGGGGGATTGTTTATTGATTCTCTGTTGGCATGTTAGCATGTGTTAACATTATTCGCTTGAAAAGTCAACATTCCGAGAAGCGAGAGACCAACTCAAGGCAAGAGGTGAAAGCAGGATCTCGCGATGCCCCTAGGTAGTTGATGGTAGACGCGGTGTGAACTGCTGAGGTCGGCTTCTTCTGCGAAACCCACCACGAAGCTGTTGGTGATGGCATGGGAGCGTCTCATGCTCCTTTGCTCCTTTTAGTAGATTTGGTTGTTGAGACTTGGCTTTTCAAGCTAAGGTCTGAAGGTTTCAGCACGGTGCCGGATGGTGGAGAAGCTTGGCGTAAATCTTGCAGGAATCAAGACACAGGAACGGAATGCAGACCTTTTTAGATGAAAGGTCCGCTGGCAATTTGATCTTTGCTTCATGCTGCCGTTTCATTTACTTTACCTAGAATCTAGCACCTGTGGGTACTCAGGTGTCACCCAAGGTCATCCCTGAGAATCTTGCGCAACGAGTGTTGGGAGGCGAGGAACAAACATGCCCTACGGCGGAAAGCGGCATACTGCGCGTCGCCTCTCGGGTCGGCCATGGCTTTGGCCCGACACAGGAGGCTCTCTGCGCTCCTGTCAAACCTCCACCCTCCTTGCTGGAGGAGGATGAGGTCCCACCACCGCCATCAGATGAAGAGGACATTGCTGAACAACCTCTGGAGACGCGCGTTACATCTTGCGAGCTTCACGCTGCGGTTTGGCGAGCTGATCAGGCAGAAATCTCCGCACTTCTGCTGGGCCATGCTGACGTCAATGCAGAAGATGTCCACGGCGTTACTCCTCTGATGCTTGCGGTTGAGCTCATACCACGATCAACCGAATACCTGTCTGTGGTAGAGTTTCTTCTGGACCATGGGGCAGACCCCCGTCGCCGCTCCAGCCTTGGATGGTCTCCACTAGACGTAGCCGTGAGTAGTGGGGAGCGAGGTCTGGTGCGATTACTTTTCGATGCTGCGCAACAGGATCTGCAGCAGCGTTGGGGTGTGCGACTGGCTTCCATCACCAAGTCCCTGAGCCTCCTGCCAGATTTTGAGTGCCGCATACGGTGGGAGTTCGAATCGCCCGTAATTCCGTTGCTGAGCAAGCTCGCTCCCTCTGATGTGCTGCATGTGCGAAAGCGTGGGAGCTGTCTGCGGCTAGACTCTACCTTGGCTTCTTGGAAGAGGTTTCGTTTTAGCAAACGCCGTAATCTCACCATGCTGTTCATAGGCGAGAAGCTGAGCGAGGATATGGATATGGGCAAGTGGACTGACCAGATTTCACGTGGTTTCTACATGGTGAACCATGATAAGCAGCTCGTTGTAGACATGACGCAAAGCTTGGACGGGGCAGAGGCAGCTGCAGTTGTAGAAGATTTGGTCAAGGCGGATGCCATGCAGTGGGACATGAGCGTGGCTAGTGTCGATGTCACGGAAGGGACCACGTGGCTGGGCTCCCTAGCAGGGCCATGTGACGTGAATGGGTGGAACTGCATGCGCTTTGATGTTCGTGGCGAGCTTGGCATGACCATGCGGAAGAAAGGCATGCGCATCGATGGCCTGACCTTCCAGGACTATTTTGGTCGGCCGCTGCCACCAGACGCCTGCTTGCCTGAGCTTCGCCGCGAGTTTGAAGCCACGCGTCAACAAGCTACAAAGCCAAAGGTCTCGCAGACCACCACGCCCTCCACGGAGTGCTTTGTGCTTGGTGATGAGGACTCCGAGGCAGGCTCCATCCAGTCAGAGGTCTTGGAGGACTGGCCCGACACTGCAGCAAGCGCACCGCTTGCATCAGCACCGGCCCCATCCTCGAACCCAATGCCGCCGAGCACAAGCCGGCCTCTTGGGTCCAGGGATCGTTTGGGAATGTCAAGCCATCGGGCGTCTTGGCCTCTAGAATTCTAGAAGTGTTCCTGTGCCGCCGCCCTCCCAAATCTGCTCACGTTCGTTCAGCCAACTTGCCCACAAGGTATCTGGCAGTGTTTGGTTGGCGACTGACTTTCCCATCTCCATGAATCAGTTCACACCGGTTCTGGATGCCCTTGCTGTGCACCACAACCCCATGAAGCGCTTGAAGGACTGCAGGCTGTAAGCTGTTCAGGGCGGCTATGGGGTGTCTGTGTTGTCGCCCTGCGGGTTTTGGTCGCCGTAACGAGTCAAGCTCACTCGTGGAATGTCGCGAACCGAATGGCAGAGATTGAGCCGCTGGGACCAAACATCTCTGATCGAACAACATCCTACACCATTGGGCGGCTGCTGAAGTCATGCAGTATGAATGTGATCAAATTCGCTTGTCAAGAGTGAACGCTGAGACTGAAGATTCTGCTTCAAGCCATTGCGCCACTTGATCTGCCCTAACATCATCCTGGCATTGTGGTTGTGGTTGGCGAGTCAGTTGTTGGAATGATTCTGGTGACGGTCGGTGTTATCCATTATCCTAAAGGCCGTTTGGATAGATTTCGCCGAACCAGCATGTAAGAGGAACCCCAGCGTGCAACATTCTAGTTTGCGTGCCATTCGGCACCCTGGCCCTATGGCCTGAAGGAGCCAAGCCAGCAGCGTCACTACTGCATAGCAATGCAAGCAAGGGCTAGGATCTGTCCGAAGCCCGGCAGGTCAGCAGTAAAATGTCCCTGGAACTGGGACCTGGTTACCAACATTGAGGAAAGTGACCTGGGCTTCTGGGAGCCATGTTCACTACAACACGAGCACAACATCAGAGATCACACCAAACGTTCTGCTATGTAGACAGGGCATGATGCTGAGCGGAGACATGTGCTATTTCAGAGCCAGGCCAAAAACACAGCTTGCAATGTGAACCAGAACACAGCCTAACACGGCCTGTGCCTTCTGGAGCGACTGGTGCAGGGGGCTGAGCTGGGAGCTGTGAAAGCAATGAGACAGCCGCGTGTGGCAGGAGATCGTGCAGTCGCCGAGCCTGCAGGAGTGTGTTGAACAGACATGGACGCAGAGAACTTGAACTGGAAGCCTCGAAGCCAAGCATGAATCGGCGTCAGGAAGCTGCGCGACGTGCTCGTACCTCCACCGAGGTGACCTGCTTTCTCAAATATTCCTTTCTGAACTTTTGCTTTCTGAGAGTGAAGCCAAGGCATCTTCAGGCCCTTGTTCGGGTCCACAGCAGGCACGTCGCTGCTTGGTCTCTTCCGTGTCCTTGGCACACGCCTCTGCCTTTGTGGGGCAAAGGCTGATATCATTCATATCCTGGGGACGACCGTGCAAAGTCAAGTTTGCTGAACCAGACACGAACTGCTTGGGGTTGGATTTTTGAAAGAATAGGAAATCTGCTCTGGAATTGTGCTGACCTTAGTTGCAGGTCTTCCCGGTGCGGGCTGCAGTGCCCATCAACCTGGCCATAAGAGCCACGCTTCACTTCGAGGCTCTTCTTGCGGGACGAAGCTAAGTACACGCGCTTGTTGGCATGAAGCAAGATCGGTTCACGCGTTAACGTGATCTCGAAGAGTGCGCAACCGCAAGGCCTTCTCTTTGGTGGAGCCGGGCGTGCTGCCCGCGGAGCTCTTTGCTCTTCCTGAGACCTATCGCCAAGTGCCCCGTAGCGAGGCCCAAAAGACGGCCTCCCGGGCAAAAAAGCGAATGCTGATTGCAAACCTGGCGCTGTAAGGCCCAGGTTGCGGCAAAGCTGAATGCGACCTGTACAGAATTGTGCAGAAAGCTTTGGGCGAGTAGTCAGCTGTTTTCGTGCCAATTCGGATTGCAGACCAAAATTTCCAGACATCGTTCTGGGCAGGGGAGACGTGAAAAAGCACCAGTTCCAGTCTAGTCATTGATGACAGCAGAACAGCTTCGGCCCGCAGAGCCTTTGCATTCTGCAGTCTGGAAGCAACCACTTCAGGACTGTGGTGATGGCGGCATGACCTGGGCTATGGCTGTCGCGCTCGTGAAGCTCCTAGGCCAGCCCTGCAATCAAGTTCCCAAGGCCTGTGAGCCGGATTTGCAGGTCATCGGCCTGAGTATCCACGACTGCGTGTTCTCGAGCTCGGCAGCTCGGCCCTGGTCGGCTGTGAATTCGATTGCATGCAGATTGCGAATCCTGATTGCGTGCAGCCCACAGGCCCCTGAGCAAGTTGGGGCATCTGGTGCCTTGCCCAAGGCGCCGGACCTGGCCTGGTGGCTTTGATGTTGGCTGCGCGAGGCAGGATGCACCTTGAGTCGCGTGAGTCTTGTGCGTATGCCATCTGGCGGTTCAGACATTTAAGGCCATGAGGTGGTGGCCACAGACGGCTCTGACTGCGTCTTAGAGATACTCCGGGGCAACACTGCTGCTCAACATCGGCCCTGTGGCTTCGAAGTCAGTTTAGGTCTTTTTGGCTTTGAAAACTGACTGCGTTCCCCCGGTCCCTCGGACTTTGTAGTAGCTGTTGGCATTTGTTGGCTTTGTCTCTCACGTTGTTCAAGGATTACTGTACGCCGGCTCCGCTGGCATGTGGACGACGACCTGCGCCACACACGTGGTGCTTTCGACCTGCTTGTAGGTGCTGACCTTGTGCCTGCAGCCCAGTGCAGCGGGGGCAATCGCGCAGCTGTCTGGCATCTTCTTGCCAAAAACTCGGTTTTGTCATTTAAGGCACAGCATATCGCAGTGCGATGCTCTCCGAGCGGTGATGAGGGCTCTGGCCACCGGGCCGCGTGAGGTACTGTTGATGGAGCGGGACAGGCAAGGAGCCTCTATTCAGCAAGGGAAACTGGGGCTCGGCCCAGAGTGATCCGGATCCTTGTCGGACGCCCCGTACCCAGTGCACCCTAGCTCTGCATGCTGCTTGACAGGCTGGGAGAAGCTTCGCGATGCGTGGAGCTCCTGCGCAGTGATGGCTTTGATGTTGAGATGCAGCTTGCCTCGGGAACACTGGGTGATGTGGATGCTTGGATGCGTGTCAGAGGTTTTTGCTCCCGCAGATTCAGGGCTATCTTGTCTTGCAGAAGCTGGACCAAAGTCGGCCTTTTCAGGTCGTGAATGGCCAGCGAAACCCACCGCATCTGAACTCAGAAATGGCAGCTGCGCTACGAATACGCTTGACACCAAAAGCGCAGAGAAAGACAGTTGAGCTTTGAGTCAGGTTGTCGAAGAACGGAATGCAAACAGCTTCAGCAATTTCAAGGTGATGAGTTTGAGTTTGGCCAGGTTCTTGGAGAGATTTCCCTGCACAATGACCGCCGCAGTTTTGAGGAGGAATGGAATGGGTCTCTTGTGAGATTTGTGTTGGACGCGTGATAGTGCATGTGGCAAAGGAAACATAATCCCGTGCATGCTGGAAGGTCTCCTCTCGCTTGCACGATGACTCACCCCACGTCCAGGCCGCTGGCAAGAGGTTGCAGATGGTTGTAGTAGGAGGACGCTCAGGAGGGTTTGCCAGCGTGACATGGTAGACATGGGTGCACAGTAGCCCAAAACCGCTGTTGGCGAGGTTGCTGCAGTCCGTGCGATTGCAAGGTAACTTGGCTGCCCCAAGGATGTCAGTCTTGCTGTGCAGAGGATTGACTTCTAGCCCCTGCTAGAATCGCATGAATGCGCTGGGTTTCTTTGCTAAGCCATGCCAAGCCACAGCTGCTGCAGCTGCTGAGGATGGCAAACTTTGAGGACAGTCAGACGCTCGAGGTGTGGCAGCTGTGGCACGTCCTGCATGCCATGGTTGCAAGGCCTGTGCCGGTCATGGCAGGTCCTTTGCACTTGCCTTCGCAAATCATCACCGCCTGTGCAGCGGGCAGTGCTTGAGGTGCCGAGCTTGGCTTAGATGTTTGCATATCCTGCAGCACGGTTGAGTAATGTGCTCGCAAGCGCAACTTCGGCCACGCAAGTGGCAACTGTGCATGTATCTTCCCGCTTTGGCCCTCATAACTGCGCAGCCGTGGTGACGCAGGGTTTGTGGCTCATGCAAAGCCCTCAGTGGATGATGGGCATATCCTTTCTGTGCGACTCTTGCAAGTATCTACAAGCCCATATACGCGCCAAATCCCACAGACTTGCCAAAGGCATTCCGACGCACCTCTTTCAGATCATCCAGACTTGTTTGAATTTGTACGCGCAAGGTTTTTGTGTAAGGAGGAGCGCAGGAATGCACAAGTAGGCAATGTGAGGCCATGACATGTTTGTCTAGGTTTCAGTTGCACCACTGAGCAGGTCTGCCTGACTGAGGTGTTGCCCGATGTGGCAGCCCCCTGCAGTGAACCGGCAATGGGCGCCGCCAGAGCCGCCTTAGCGGACCGCGAGATTTGCATAGAGCAAAGGTTTTTGCAACATGTTGGAGCTTTGGCGGGCGAGAAGACGGTGCAGCTCTGCTGAAGGAGCGAGATTTGACAGTTCAAGTAACGGTGGCAGCCTGAACTCAGAGCTAAGCCGGCTTTGTTCGGCAACTTTGTGATTGAGCCTGACGAGGCCATGGCCACACTGGCCGCGCTGGCTCCGGGGGATGCAGTATCTTTGAAGGTGCCTGTCCGAATTTGACGGTGTGGCTACTCATAACTTTGAATTGCTATTCTCTTCGTGTTGATGCCATGGTGTGCTATGTGAGCGCGGGCAGTGCCCTGACGAGTTGCTGAGGATTTCAGGCTTCAGGCACTCTTTGGTATAGAATGCTGGACAAGGTTCGGGTTCAGGAGTGACATTGCGTGCCAAGGAATCAGAGCAATAATAGAAGATAAGGTAGGAATTCGAGAACTTCAGGTTCCAGCAATGCAGCATACAGGAACTGTACGGACAGATATTGCTGCCTCTTACTGAGTTCCACAGCTAGGCTCGGACTAGGTATGACAGGACGACTAACCCGCAAGAGTTCCTTGGGCCGGGTTAGCCGGTTCGGAACACATTTGCAAGCTGCATGGGGCATTCGACGCAGCGATGAATGTGTACAGTGGCAGCTTTGGCTCAAAAGCCCTTCGGTTTGTCCAAATCCTGTCTGAGATATTGGCAAAGGGGCGGTAGGGTTGCAGGATGCTAGGTGCAGTGACGAAGGTGCTTTCTTTTCTTAATCGAGTTATTGTGCAAAGTGCTTTTCCTTCTTAATGTGTTGAGCCTCCGTGCTCAGACGACCTCCGTCGAAGACCTTGGCTCCGCAAGCTTCTTGCGAGTCATAGCTAAGGGGCACAACAAGGATGCCTGCCTGGGCACGAGCTTGTTTCACGAGCAAGCAGGATTTACCATTCTGAAAACTGCGGCCCTGTAGCGATCTGGCCGCATTGAAGGTTTGTGTGGTTAAACGCCCTAGAGGTTTCCAAGTGGAGGTGTGGATCCACTAGAGTTGTCAGGTAAAGCTACAGTTCACAGGCGCTGAAGTTCCCAGCCTGAGCAAGTAGACTCCACCATTACTATTGTTAGCTAACAAGAATTTGCGCGCCTTGCAAATCGACAACTGCTGTCTACTTGCGTGGTCGGGATTGGGATCCTGCATATCACCACAATGTCCCCGCCTGCTAACCCACTCGAATGATACTTCAATTGCTTTTGTCAAGTATGCTGCCTGCATCAAAAAATGTCGGCGTGCGAACTTAATTGAGGCTATTGCTTGAGTCGCGTTCAGCCAAGCTTTGGCTGCCAAGACCCTAAGTTGCTTGCCTTTGGACGGCGCCATGCTAAGATGCTGACGAGCCCAAACAAGAGATGGCTGCGTATTCGGCGGAACAGCCCCTGCCTAGCATTCCGGTCGAGCAGGCTCAGCTCGAAAACCTTCCGACGCTTTCAAAGCTCTAGATTGTTGTGTTGGCAGCCGGCACTTGCGCACAAGTACCATCCACGCCCAAGTCTTTCAGCGACAATGGGCTGGGCTGGCAGCGCTAAACACGGGAGAGTTCCTTTCTGAAAGCAATCTTCAACTCCCTGCTTGACACCGAGAAGCCGGATTCATCCTTCGCAAGCGTGGGCCCATTTTCAATCAAGGCTTGAGTACAAACACAGTTACATTGCTCCAAGCGTACTGCCGCATCCCGACTCGGGCGCGGTACGGTGTCAAAACCCAGGTACCGAGCATGTAGCGCCTCTTTGAGGCCTGGAACATTCACAACAGTCCTGTTTTGCGTTTGATTGGGCAGCACTGGGAGTGCAGCCAGTGTGGATGTAAGGGAGCCTTAAAAAGAAATAAGAAATGCAGCCGACCTTGCACAAGGTGAGGTTTTCTGCACAGCTGTCATGCAATAGGCAAAGAACGCATTCAGCAATCCCGCGCCCTGGAGAGCCCATCCTGGGGCTTGAATGGCCAAGCAAAGCCCAGCAGTGTTTGGCGACGGAACTACACCTCAAGGCAAAAGACGAGAGGAACAACACATGTTTAGTGGTGCAAAAGGTATCTAACCTCTTCCCGAGCTCCACTGCTGGAAACTGGACAAGCTGTTGTTGGCTTCTTGATGTAGTGCAGGTGATGTGATCGCTGCCAGGAGACCTGCATTTTGGTTGTCAGGAGTTCTTGCTGTCTACAAGATGCGGCAGTGGGTTCTAAGCGTCTTCGATGTCAAAACTGGTTAGTTCAAATTCACAGCTACAGTAACGGCTAACGAACAGACTAATCCGACTAGGAGGTTGCAACGAGTGAACGTGCGGCCGCGGCTTCTCAAGATAGCGTTTTGTGAACACGGCCAGGGCATCCTGGGCCAAGCCACAACCATCCCAGCCTAAGTTCTGAAGCATCCTCGAATTCCCAGAAAGGCTTGCTGTGCAGTCAACTTTCTCGAATATAATTTGACAGACACTTGAGTGACAATAGCTTAACATCAATGCGTTTTATGTCCTGCCGAAACTTTACATTGCATTTAACTTCATACAATTGCAGAACCTATCAAGCATAAAGCCCTGAACACACAGAACTTATTAAGTCCAAGCTTGGGAGATGCTTGGCGGGTCAGCCTGTGCTGCCTACAGGTGGAGTCTTTAGGATTTTGGCGCCCCATGGCGCTCCATCCTGGGACGCGCACTTCCACCTGGGACCGGCCTCCCATTGGCCTGGCACGCGGCTGATCAGAAATCGGAGCGAGAGAAGAGACCTCATCCAACCACGGCAGAATTTAAACTCACCCAAAACAGACGGTCGTAATTGTGCAGGAGTGAGGTTTGCTATTCTGGCTGGGTCCTGCTCATAACAAATGTGGGGTTTCCAAGGCACAGAGACCCTTTTGGAATCTGCCCGTGTGAGCCCTGCAGCGCCCACAGTACGGCCGCAGCTTGGGCAGAGTTTGGGTGCATCACTGGCAAAAGGACCTTGTAGCTTCGCAGGGCTTCAGCATGCCTCAGGCTGCCAGAGAGCCGTGCCGATAGCAGCGGGTGGACGCCCAGCCCACAGCCCGGCGCAGTCCAGGCAGCAACAGCGAAATGTCACTGGATCCGCTGGATGTCTTTACGTGGTGCGAGCATGAGTTTTGGGGAGGTGCCTCCCACGATGCTGCGCGAGCTCCAGCCCATGCCTGGAGCGTGCCAGGCCACGAAGTGGGGACAGAGCACTTGCTTCAGCACCTATACATGACTTGCTGCTGGAGACGATTGGTCGTAGATCTTGTCTAGCTGGGATAGGTATCGCACGCTTCGGCACCGACCAGGTGAGGACAGTGCGTGGCCTTGTTGACGCTAGCTATCAGGGACTGAGCGCATATCAGCAGCCTGCAAGGGGGGGTAAGAGATATGCAGACATGAGAATGTGCATGTTGTGAGTTGATGTAGATTCTAGATTCTAGACGATGTTGCTGCTGCAGAACTGTGGCGTTGTCCAGCTCTTCTCAGCTCCAACGGCTTGGGACATGGTCGCAGGCAACCTCAAGCTGCAAAGCTTGCTGGGCTATGTTAACACAAACCAAGTTTTGCTCGAGGTGCGAGTTAAAGAGAGAGAAAGAGTTCCGTAGTCACAAGAATAGGCCACAAAACCCCCACACCCACAGCACAAGTTTCCATCATGCTTTTCCCACACAGACACCACTACAAACAACTGACCTGCCAGCAACACCGACATCAGAACAACAACCACTACCGTCATTACTACAAACACAACTGACCTGGAACAGCATGAGGGTTTATACAGAGTTTGCTAGAAGAGACAATCGAAAACAAAGAGAACACACGGAACATCACTGAACATACCGAGAATTCTTTAGCGAGAAGCTTCAGAGGGAATTCAGCATGCAAGCCACACCGAATCTGTGAGCATACGCCTCCTAGTGTCGAGTGGCCACCGATCCAGATAGAGACCATACTGACCAGCAAGTAGTTTGCGGTGCTCACATCTGAAGGAAGATTAACTTATTTAGGGGGCTGTGACCTTGAGAGGTGAAACTAAAGTGTCTGGGGGGCTGTGACATTATGGAGTGAATCCTTGGATGAGGGAAGCAGGTAATTGTCAATGCAAAGCAGGGACACAGCGCCGGATTAAAGGGGGTGGGCGAGAAGCAGAAGATGCCGGAGGGGACGACCAAATCCGGTGCACTTTAGAACCAGACCAGTTGGAAGACCATCGAACTGCGCACGGCCATGGGGTGTAGACCCCGCTGCTCCTTCGGGAGTATGCCTGGCCAATAAAATTACAAAACAAGAAGAGAGAGTTCAGCTGTGAGTTGTTTGCAAGCTGTAGTACGCAGTGTAAGCAAGGCAATGCCTTGTGTGTCAGGAGGGCAGGCTGTAGGAATATCTGTTTTCTTCAAGCAACTTTGCCCATTAATCTACCATGCTAGATATGCTAGCAGCTGGCCATGTTGGCATGAAGCAGCACCGATGCACACAAGGGGCCATACCTTTCTTGCAGGCACCTGAGGCATTGGCCGCGCCATGGCCGAGGCGGCTTGTACCTTCGGTTTTTGATGTCTCTGATTTGCTCTGCTTTTTGCAGGATGGTGGTGCCTCTGCAGAGATTAGCGAGCGCCAATGCCGCACCCACACCTCCCATCCTGCTGCAGCGTGCAAGCACGACCAGCGCAGGGCACGCAGTTGCACCACCAGCACCATGCCAAGCATTGCAGAGGGCCAGCACTGCAGTTGCTGCAGCAGCTCCTGTCCTCAGCCGCTCCTGCACTTTGACGCTGCCAGGCGCGTCTGTACATGGCGTAATCGCAGCGCCAACCCAAGCAAGCATTCTAAAGCGAACCGGCACAGTCACCGTGGCGGAGCCTGCTCCACCGGGTTCTGCAACTACTGCTTCGGCGCTGCAGCGCACTGGGACCGTGACGTTGCCAGAACCAG
This sequence comes from Symbiodinium pilosum, assembly GCA_905231905.1. Taxonomy (NCBI): domain Eukaryota; class Dinophyceae; order Suessiales; family Symbiodiniaceae; genus Symbiodinium; species Symbiodinium pilosum. Next base: position 175,282 of record CAJNIZ010010335.1, on the reverse strand, counting down.
CACAAAGGCAAGTCATGGCAGTGGCTGGACCAGCACCCACGCCTGCAGTGGCGCAACAGCCCACGCCTGGTGGTAAGTCGATCGTTATGACGCAGGCAACGGTGTCATGAACGCATGAAATAGATTTCAGGAGTTTCAGGATAGTCATTTTTCCAGACTCGAACTTATGCCAGCTAGACGGCTAGGACACGGCAGCAGGCTGTGTTTTGCAAGTGCTCTGCTTCTTGGTCTGTTCTTATGCCCCTCGTAGTTTGAGATACTCGCTTGCTGGAGGCAGCGGCCATGAGGTCGGCACCGCTTCGCAAACCGACAAAGGAGATCTTAGACGTGACTCATGAAGCATCTGACGTCAAGTTAGTCGTGTCGTGTGTTACCCAGTCAGCTTGGAAAGCACTTGGTTTCAGCAAGTACAGCAGAGTCCGACTGTACAAGAGGTGTTGGGCATGAAGCAGAAAGCAGGTCCCAAGTAGGTCTCCCTGAAATGCTTCGCCCGGGCGGTTGCCTTGCCTTAGCTTATGTGCTTCCTCCCTGCAGGACGACTTGCCAGAGGTGGGTCGGCTGCTCTTCCAGTCGATGCTGGGACCTCTGCAGGCGACTGTGGCCTTTGCTAGGCTTGACTGTGGCAAAGGCGAGTGGCATTTTGCTGCAGCCTGCTGACTGGTAGTGTGGCTGGTACTTGTTCGCGAAAGATCTGGAGAGCGTTGAGAAATTGCAGCCGCTTTCGGGTGTAAGCTGAATGTCTGGGCAGCACAGGTTCCAGAGGAGGATCGACAGCTTCGCCTTGTAGTTGCTGGCTTGATGGGCTCTGGGAAGAGCACCCTCTGCCGCATGCTGCGGCACCTTCTTGGAGGACTTGGGAGCTGTGGCCAGAGTAAATAGGATTTTCATCGGCCCGTGTCGCGACCTAAGGTGTATGCAGGTAAGTTAGTTGAGGTGTGCCGGATGCAGCGGGTATCCAGCTTTTGGACAGCATCTCCAGCTGCGCTAGCTTCAGGAACATGGATTAACCAGGATGAATTTGCGGGTCACAAAAACGCGAAGAAGGCATTCCTCAAAGCGTGTCCTGGGTTAATTTTTGTAAGACTTTGCATTGGTTGGTTGCATTAGTTTGCCAACTGTAGCGCAGCTTGTGTGCTAGCCGGTTGTGCCGCTATCACTCAGGATAGCCGACGCAGCGTCTGATGATTCTGTCCCTGTGCTGCTGGTTGACAAGACCCTTGGCTGAAATCTTAAGGCTAGGACGAGCACGAACTAAAGAGGAAACTCTTGCTTGCAATTTCTATGAAGCTTTCAGACTAGTGTTTTAGGGGATTGGAGGGTATAGCAAGAAAACTTCTTTTGAACTTGATTTATGTGCCATATCTTATGTCGTGAGGGCCACTTACATACATGTACATCCAGAGTTTTGGGTTTAAGGCAGCTGCATCTGCGCTGCATTCTAGGACCATCCTAACAATAACAGTCTTGTACTATGAGAGAAACGGGAAAAGGGTTTGGGGATTAAGGTGGCTGCATCTGCGCTGAATTTTGGGAGTTTATTTTGGGGGGTCCCAGCCCTAAACCGTTCCATTTCCGAATGTAATAGACACGTGATTAACCCCCTTAATATTAGGTCATAATCCTTATCAAGGGGAAGGGGTTTATTAATCAGGGGTCTGGGTTAGTGCTCCCGGAGAACCATTTTACCTTGCAGCTTTTTTGATCAGCATGCTCTTGGTCCTGGACACCTTTATTTTCTTCAAAAATCCTGCGCGGATTGCGATTTCGGGAGTTGAAAACACCCAAAATGGCCTTTATCTTGCAGGTTCCGGATGTCAAGCAGCAGGCGCATGGTCGAGGAAGCCACAATTTTCTCTCAAAAACCTGCGCAAATTGCGTTTTCGGGAGCTGAAACCACCCAGCAGGCTCTGATCCAGGACCCCAATTTTCTTTCAGCGAGCAATTTTGAGCCGCTCAGTACTACAAAAGTCGTGAAGAACACCAAAGCCGTAATGAGGCTTGGTTGTGTGGCAACCTGCTGCTTGACACAAAAAACCTGCAAGATAAAGACCATTTTGGGTGTTTTCAACTCCCGAAAACGCCATCCGCGCAGGATTTTTGAAGGACATAGGGGGCTCCTGGACCACGAGCCTGCTGCTTGACACCACAAACCTGCAAGGTAAAGGCAATTTCGGGTGGTTTCAGCTCCCGAAAACGCAATTCGGGCAGGTTTTTGAAAGAAAATTGTGGCTTCCTCGACCATGGGCCTGCTGCTTGACATCCGGAACCTGCAAGATAAAGGCCATTTTGGGTGTTTTCAACTCCCGAAATCGCAATCCGCGCAGGATTTTTGAAGAAAATAAAGGTGTCCAGGACCAAGAGCCTGCTGCTTGACATCAAAAAGCTGCAAGGTAAAATAGTCCTCCGGGAGCATCCTAACCCCAATCGCCAACCCAATAGGTTCCCCACACGTACCCCAGCCTGACCGCTGTTTTGACGGTGTGACATCAAAAACTGCGACTGTTGGTGTTGTCAAGTCCCGAAAACGCAATCCGCATGTTTTGTGACAAAACAAGGTTTGGAAATTGCCTCTGCCGTGTATCCCGACCCTGCGGACTGAATCCTTCAGAACCTGTCCTGATTCTACAAGATCTGCATCACGAAGTCCCTGTTGGCGTTTTTGAAGCCGAGGGCTTTTCTGAGAAAAATGCCCCGACAATGGCTCGTGTGGGTGTGGGGACATAGTAGACCCTAAACCCTATGTGTAGACCGCTCCTGGCGTTGGTGATGTTGTGCATGTACTGTCCTTAGGCCTCCAACGTGAAGATGCTGTCTTGGGGCTGGCTTCAGTATGGGTGTATGCTGGGTTTTTCTTGAAGAGAGCATCTTCTGAGTGCGCTTCTGACCTCTTGTACTTCCCGGATTGTGCCTTGCGCTGCTTCGGCCATGCAAGTGGCGAAGTACCTCAATTCCCAACCCTTACCCCCGCCGTACTCTTGCTTAAGCACTGTGACCTTGAAAAACTGCATAGGGTTGACAAGTGCAGCTGGCTTGAGAAGTTTTTTTACCAAGCGGTACGTAAAACGCAGGCTTTGGGAGGCTGGGGTGATGAACAGTTGCCTGATTTGACAGTCCGTTGTGCTTTCTTTTGGCAGCCCTTGTTTTCATGTGTATATTCGAGGATCAACACCGAACGGCAGCACCGGAACGGCATCGTGCAAGAGATGCGGAAAGGACGTCCAGGTTCCCCCGGTAGGGTTGAGATAAAAATCTGCAGGCGCACGAAATGCCCAGCGGGCCCGTGCAGTGAGATGCTGGAAGTCAATGTTGTGGCAGGTGACATCATCTTTGTGCAAATCAAGCATCCAGACGATTCAGGAGGTTGCCATGTTGCACATATCTTTTTCCTTTTAAGTCCATTGGCTGGTTTAGTGCTGCTCATGTTTTCTTCCGGTCATACTGCTTTCGGCAATTGAGGTTGGAAGAATACTCTCCAATGGTGTGAGAGCCGGATTGCCCGCCGAGGGTCTGGACATCGCACCATCCTCACTCTGTAGACAGCCAGGGCTTTACAAGCTCAGCTAGGGTGCACCAGACAGTCCTATCCAAACCACCGTGTCTGAAAGACTTCTAGTGTCAAGCTACCAAGCTTGACGCGTGTGCAGATCTGCGTGCGCTGCATCATCACCACGTGAGGCACGTTGATGGCTGACAATCCGCAGCTAAAGTCCATCTTGCAGAGGACAAAGCCGGTCTGTTCTGAATGCAGCGGTTAGAAATTTGAAGATTCATGGTCTGTGCTTGTGTTCGTGCCTTATCAGCTTGGACATCATATTAAAACAGAGTTCTGTCATGGAATAAGGCTGTGTCTTCGGGCTTCACTGGTTCTGGCTTCACACGACCCATGTCAGGACAGCTCAAGCAGCAGAACCTCTTGACAAGGAGGACCTGCGCCCTTCTCAGAAACTCTGCGCTGCATCTTCTACTTCTGACCTGCAGGAAACCAAAAACTTCATGGCCATACTTCGTGTGAACATGGTGCAGACCTCTATCGTGCAGGTGCGAATTGGTTGATTGCGTAATGTATTACACTAGGATTCATGCCGGGCGAAAAGGGCCACTGTGTTGCCATGTCACAAGGTCATGAAGTTGCTGGGCGATCTTGATGAAGCTTGGCTTAGGAGTCTGCCCTTCCTCCGAAACCCTTCGTTAAACAGTCAGAAGCGTGAGTTTTTTTGCTGATGTGTCCTGCGCTGCAGACTGAAGGGATGCGCCCAGGAGGTTGGTGTCTTGGAACCCCGCTTCGAGCTGGCTGCGCTGCTACAAGAGCATCGCTTGTTGCAGGCGCAGGATGCCTGGCGCTTAGACCCCCTGACTGTCGCCTGAGTTGCAATGCTCCTTGCACTCCTGACATGTCAAACGGGCACTTTGCCTTTGCCCGCCCAGGCGGCGAACAAGGCAGAGCGAGAGCTGGCTGGCCAGGCAAAAGAGGCCAAAGGGGCAAAGGGCAACGAGGAGAAAGCGCGCCCTGGGCTGGCAAACATGACTTTTTCTTTTCGTCTCGGTTGCCTGGTAGCTGCGCCAAACTGCGCCTGGGGACAGTTCAGGAAGGGGCCTCCGCCAGTTTGGTACTGGGCAGTGCAGCTCGAGCAGGCAGCCTCTGCTGGTTGTGTGCTGTCTTTCCCGGCTGCCATTCCCTGAAGAGCCAGCAAAAGTGCCCTGTACACCTGGGAGTGTGTCCAACTGGGGGCTGCTGGCAGCAGAATTAGTCAGCTAGTTCGTCGAGAAGCAGAGCCTGGTCTTTCCTGCTTTCGCCCGTAGGCCAGCGGAAAAAGAATTCATCAGCTCTGAACTGGGAGGATCCAATGGCATGCAAGTCCTTCAAATGCTTGGGAAGGCGTCGTCGGAGCTCCTGTTGAAGCGCTGGGAGCAGGAGGAGGTGCCAGCTGTCAGGATATTGAGCATCACTTGAACAAATGGTTGTCATGTTGTGATGGAGGACTGCGCTCAGGCGACAGCTTCTGGCATTTCCATGGCGAAGGACCCCTTGTCCGCCATCAGTTGCCAGACTTGCCGTGCTCGGAGCTTCGTGGCGCATTTTCCGACCCTGCAGGAGCACCATGTCACCCTGCTTTATTTAGGTGGTGGAAAGGATGAGGAAGTTGCGGTGAGGCTGGTCAAACGGTTCGCGTCAAAGGCGGCATCTACCCCAGCAGGCATTGTACAAGCATTCTCTCACGACCTCATTGCATGTTTATTCGACAACTCTGAGCTTTCTGAAGCTTCCAGTTGCTTCTCAGTGCTCATACAGGAACCCGAAGCTTAATGGACCAGCCCAAGTTGCATGGCTGCGGGACGAGTTCAGGCGGCGTGAAGGCACCTGCAAACGATGATGTCGAAATATCGCAAAGCAGCAAAAGCACATGTCAGAGGTGAGAAGGTCAACATGGACATCGGGAGCATCGTTTGGGAAGAAGGCCTTCATCATGTCTGACATTGGCCAAAATGGAGCAGCAGTTCTCCAGAACAGTAAGATCAACATGTGTCGTCATAGAGTTTTCATGCAAGTCTGGAAGGTCGCATTGCTGCTGCTTCTGTGGCGCTTCGCGGAGGCGTTGAACAGCTTTGCGCGAGCCATGGCAGCAATTGCCCGTAGGGGCTGCGGTCAGCGTGGAGACGGTTCTTGCATTCACGGCAGGGAGGTCGAGGATGAGTAGATTCGTGGTGGAGAGTTGGCAGGAACATCCACCCGCACATCACTCTTGGAACAGCTCCACGTGTGACGCCGGTGAAGAGCAATGAGGCCTATAGTTGCCAGCTCATGTCATTTGTAAGTTCCAATGACAGGCAGAGGACCGCTGCTAGTGATGCAGACTCTACAGGTGCTTGCTCGCCGGTCTGCGACGTTGGACTTACAGACAGGTTTACAGGCTCAGAAGATTTCTTGCTGGAAATTGCAATTGTCATGAGTGGCTGGCTTGCCACAATTTAAGAAGTCGTCGCCTGTTTGCAAGGCATGGCTTCAGCAACTCAGTCTCTCGCAGAAACACGGCTGGATTTGATCTCTTTTCAGCTTTTGCAGTGCTAGTGCGACTGCTGGCATCTTGGGATGTGCTGCCAAAGGGGGAGTCCATAGGCAGAAAACAAGCCAACAAGGTATACGGACCGACTTGCTGCTTGGTGCCGTGACATGGGTGCCGCCTCGCCGGAGGAGAGATTCGCCAGTCCACAAATCAGCCTACTGTACGTGGTTTTTGGTTCTTCGCCACGCGGCAGAACCACTTAGAGACATGATGCTCAGCACAGGAACTTGCGGAGTTTGCAGCAGAAGCTGCAGCAGCTATCGAGACTGAGGATCTCGAGTCTCAGGATTGAAGGGTGCTCCAACATGCCATCAAGTAAGCGGGGTTCCCTGGAACTGACAGGAACGAGTGGCGGAAGTGCTGAAGCGTGCAGTGGAGCGGCCGTTGAAGGAGCTGGTGCCACTCAGTCCGTCAAAGATGTTTGAAGAGCATTACCATGGCCTGCATGCCTTACGCCTGAAAAAGAATGAGGCTGGCAAACCCTTTGCAACTGAGCGGCGTCATCCATGGAGTCTCATTGAAAAGATCGTGACACCAAGCCCTCAGTAGGATTTAGCAAACACTTAGCAGCATACCCGCCATTATGACTGGGTGCCCGGCAATTTTCCCGACAGAAATACACATTACTTTTTCCATGACAGGTTGCACTCAAAAGGGAAATTTCCTAGTTTCACCTGAGGAGCATTCTCCTCGAACACTCTCCTCGGGAACACATTCTCGTGTTGGTAACCGGAACCAGTGTTCAAGCTCATGCTTGTTCGCAGCTATCTTTCCACTGGAAAGGTTACGCATGGGCGCAGTGACAAAAAAGATGCCGCTCGCAAGATGTGATGGTGTTTGGATGGGGTGCTGAAATGTGCAGGCAATGCTCTACAAGGTCTGTTTGCATGCAAGCTTGGACGTGTGTTACGATGGGTTGCTTCTGGCTTTCGCTTGCAGATGTTGTTCAATTCGGACCTTGGTAGGACGCGGTAATTACTTGCTAACTAATAGGGGCAACTTCATACGCAACCTTGGTATCAGATTTGGCAGACCGAAAGCTTGTCCTAAAGGATCTCCACAAGGGGGCAGGCATGACTGCCACTGCCACAAGTGTTAGTGCAACCAGTTCAGAGTTCCGAATGCTCAATTCTCTGAGCAACTCCCGACTTGCCGAACAAATGTGATGCTTTGACAAAAGCGAGCAAGGTGTTTTCTTCTGAAGAGCAAGTGATGCACATGTTGTGAATGAAGAGCGGCCATAAGTAATGGGACATGGGGTGATGGTCATTTGTAGGCAATGATGCGTGACACCGGGAGTTTTCATGAGCTGACTTCCATCGAAGCTGAGCGTAACTTTGCTCCTGCTCGTGGTAGCGTTTGCGTTGAGTGCCGGATGTGAGCTGGGCCTGCAAGCCAGGGACTAGTGGTCCCTGCTCACAGGAGCATGGGTTGCGGCTGGCTGCGCCCAGATGCGCCCAGCAACTCCGATGCGGGACAAAAGCAATTAAGATGAAAGCCAGACTCTAGCAGCGTGGGCTTGAGTCTTTGGAGCAACTGGTGAGCTGACGAGCAGCTTGTACTTGTACTGATGCGGTGCGCAGCTAATCTAGATCATGGCCCAGTCAAGTCTTTGAGCGTTCATGTCCACATGCCCTTCTCTGCACACACCTCTTGGCTTCCGTGTTTGAGCAGGCAGTTCACCATACTGTATAGTTGTAGCCGAATACTCCTGGCAAGTCGCGCCATGTCTCGACAGAAAGACACAAGAGCCAAGCAAAACGGAACACCTGGGAAGCGATGCCTAAGGATTGTAGGGACAGCAGTTCACCAGCAACCCACTCAAGCTTCACTGCATGCATGCCAGGATGCCGAGGCGTATCTTTCCGACAACGAGGCTGGACAAGCGGGCTCCTGGTGAGGTCCACGAGCGCTTGTAGATAAATGGAGAAGGGATGTCAAAAGCTAAGAATCCTGAGAGGCATGTCGATTTCTAGCAGTTGAGGATTCACAACCAAAATCCACATTCATCGCTACCTATATGTCGGCAGCAGATGGCAGTGCCAGGCTTGTTGGTCACAAGTCAGCATAACCCAGCCTGCGCTGCAGTCCCCAAAGTGTGGCAGCCAGAGGGTAAATGCGGGATCTTCAGGAAGATGCAGCTTCCAATCTAAAGATGCATGTAGGCACTGGCTTGGGCTCTAGTATTGCCCCTGTGTAATTGTCTATCAAGATGATGGTGATGGTGATGGTGATGGGCTTGGCAAAAATCCCCCAACTGCCGGCAACCGTCTGCTTCCTTCAAATTTTCCGCCTGGGAAAAATCTACCTCATCGGGCAAGGCATATAACCATCGCACTTTCTCTTCCTCTGTAGGCTGCATTGCGCCGTGCGGCGCTGCAGGCTATAGCAGCTCTGCAGCTCGATGTGCAAACAGGCTCCTTCTGAAAATGGGCTTTCAAAAATGTTAAAGCGTGCTAAGTGGCGCTGATGGAGAAAGACCCGCGGACTGGATCCAATACACAGGGTCTCACGTGGACCTGCCAGCAACCCGTAGATGCCCAAGGTCTGCCTCCATGGGCCAGGAAGGCCGAGCGGCGGGGTTCTTAGTGTACTCATTCTTGTTTAATTGCAGTACGGGGTGGTTGCTTTCTTGGTTGACACGGCAGTTTTTGTGGGAAGTGCTGTTGTGCAGTCATCAGGTCATTGGAGGATTGTGTTCACTGTAAATCTCCGCCTGAAACTGCCGCTTGATGGTGCTGCCGCAACAGATTCTTTCCTTAATCAAAGACTTTAAGCCGCATGGACTAAGGCCGCTCTGAGCAAGGTTCTGACAAGGCCCTGGCACTGCTGCAGCATTTGCAGGAGTGAGCGGCGGTAAGTGGACATGATGGCCATTGTCTTGGTGCAAGATTTGGGTGCACAGATGCGGGCAATGCCATAGCCATTGGCTCAAGAACAATCTGTTGCCGGAACCCCTGCGGCACAGAGCTCCATATTCGCAATATCCGAGCAATCATGACTTTTACGATGGTGCTGACGCACCTGTCCATTTTCCTTCCTCTGTCATGCGCTCTTGCGGCAGAGGCTGACGTGCTGAATAACCTCAACATTCAAGTGTCCTCCGCACTGTCAGCCGATGACAGTTGTGATAGGAGTGCATCCAATGCTTGCGGCTTGGGTGCTCTGCAAGCTGCAGTGCATGCGCGCAGCGCCAAGGAGAGGTCTCTTGATACCAAGCTTCCTGCCGGTGAGGAGGAGCATTCCATCTTTGCCGCCTCCTTACTTGATGGAACAGATGCTGATGAGAAGTTCAATGCTTCGCTCTCTGCCGGCAGCTCGAAGGCAGCTGGCAATGCAGCCTGGCAGGCCATCGAGCGTTCTGTCTTCAAGGACTTGAACAACTTGAACCTCAATGCCAGCCAGATTGACAAGCTCTTCAAAGGCGTTGTTTTGGCTATCGCAAGTGAGGCGGAGAGGAAGAACCAGAATGAGATGGGCCGTGGTGTTCTCAAGATGCTCCGCAAAGCGGCACTGAAGGCGCTTCGAGCCCAGAATGCCGATCCTTTCGATGTGCAGCCTAGCTATTCCTGGCTAGAGGAAAATGAAGTTGAATATGCACGGGCATCCTTGGCACTTCCCATCACTGGGGGCTCTATCCTTATTCTTGCCCTGATCTCTTTGAACTTTTTCCACCGAACATTCGGCCCCAAGAAGGACGACCAGGTCGGGTTTCCCGGACATCTCTCACCTGGTCTGGATACGACTTCTACGGCAACACCCCCTCTAAGTGATAATCTGGAGACTGGGTTTGAGGACAGAGCTGATGAGAATGCAACTACGTCTGGCAGCACAAGTGGTATGGAGGACTACGCCGTCTCTGTCTCCAGTGGCGATGAATCAGTGGCTCCAAAGAAGGACGATGATGTGAAGGCACCCTTCAATGCTCTCTTCCGCTTTGCTCGTCCCTATGACATTTTTACCACTACTCTTGCTATGATGATGGGTGCCGTGCATGGCGCTTGTATGCCCATGGCCTTCTTCTTCCTTTCCGACCTTTACCAAGCCGTCTACATGCCGAATGACGATGGCTCCTTGCCGCCCGTCCATGCACCACACTCCATTCGTAATGGCAAGGTGGCAGAGGTTGGCTTCACCTATGTTCTGCTGGCTCTAGTTGTCTTGGTGGCAAGAGCTGGTGGCTGCTACCTCGTTATCAAGGCAGCAGACCGGCAGGTAGTGACTGCACGCCGAGAATACTTCAATCAAATCTTGATGCAAGGTCCCAGTTGGCACGACATGCACAGTGCGGCCGAACTTGCTCCACAGCTCGTACAAGACACACACTTGTTCCGGGATGGAATTGGTGAGCGGCTTGTTGATTTCACACGTGCCTGCTCAATGGCTGTGTCAGCTACGGTACTTGCTTGCAGTCGCGATTGGAAGGTCAGCATACTGATGGCCATCATAATGCCAATCGCCGGGATGTGCATGGCTCTCTCCGTTGAAGTCGTCCGGAACTTCTCAACAGTGGTTGAAGCCTGTTACGCTAAGGCTGGCGAAGTGGCTGTGACAGCTACCGAACTCATCAAGACTGTCACAGCTTTCAATGGCCAACGGTTGGAGCTGGAATCCTACAACGGGCATGTCGATGAGGCGCACCTGAATGCCGTCCAGATTGGGGTGGTTGCAGGCTACGCCACTGGCCTTGTCAACACAGTGCTGATCACAGGCATGTCTCTGGGCGTCTACTTTGGCTCGCAATGGGTGCTTCAAGACTATGAGTCGGATTGCTGGCGTGCTGCGCCACCATTTGGGACCTGCCGGACGGGCGGGACGATAATGTCGGCCATGTACACCATCATTTGGGGATTTACTATGGGCCTGGGCACTATGAATATGTGCTTCACAGCCTTCGCCAATGCAAGAGCCGCCATGCACCGGATTGCCAACATCTTGGATGAGCCGCTTAGTGCCACGAGTGGTGGCAAGGTGCTATCCAAAGTTGAGGGCGAGATTATCTTCTCAGATGTTTTCTTCGCTTACCCGAAGCGTCCTGACACCCTGGTTCTGAAGGGTGTCACCCTCGAGATCAAAGCAAATTGCACAACCGCCTTCGTGGGAGGCAGTGGCTCCGGCAAAAGCACGCTTGTGAGTTTGCTGCTGCGCTTCTATGAGCCCAAGACTGGCACCGTTTGTTTTGATGGTACAGACGTGCGAAACCTTGAGCTTCAATGGTTCCGATCAAAGCTCGCGCTTGTCGAACAGGAGCCAATTCTCTTCCAGGACACCATCTACGAGAACATTGCTGCTGGAAGCGCGAGCACAGTCTCCAAGGCTGACGTGGAGGCAGCAGCTGCTCTCGCCAGTGCTCATGACTTCATCTCGACATTCCCAAGGGGCTACCAGACTATGGTCGGCGAAGCTGGGGCGCAGTTGAGTGGCGGTCAGAAGCAGAGATTGGCCATTGCTCGAGCTTTGATCCGGAAGCCAGCTGTGCTTCTGCTGGATGAGGCCACCAGTGCTCTGGATTCCGCATCGGAGCAAGCCGTCCAGAAGGCTTTGGACGAACTCCTCAGCTTGGGTGGGCGCACCACGATCGTGATTGCACACCGCCTGTCAACGGTTCGAAACGCCCATCAAATCTGTGTGCTAGAGAAGGGCAAGGTGGTGGAGCAAGGCACGCATGAGGAGCTGATGTCCAAACAAGGCGCTTACGAGAAGCTGTTGCGCTTACAGATGTCCGCATCCAAGAGCGAGCCGGAAGCACAACCTGCTCAGAAGGTGGCAAACAGCATTGCAGAGGATGCGCAAGCACCAAGCGCAGCACAAAAGCTGCTCGAGGAGAAAGTTACCCAGGAACCAAGTACTGCAAATGCTCATGGCAAGGAGAAAACCTCAACAAATGATGAAGTCGCAGCAGAGGATCGGCCGGAGGACAAATGCCTCAAGCTCGCAGAGTCGTACGAATTCGAAAAAGACCTTGGAACGGCTTACGCTGTCAAAGAGGTGTGGAGAATGTCCAAGCAGGACTACAAGCTCTATATGATCGGGATAGGCTTCACGTTTTTAGGTTCGATGGTGATGCCTTACTTCTCTGTCCAGTTTGCGAAGACCATCAACATTTTCAACCAGCCACCTGCAGTTCTGGACCCGCTGACGCACAATTGGTATGCAGCATACAATGAGCCCTTTATCGCTACTAGTGTCAACAACTTGTGCATGCTCATGCAGGCGTTGAGCGTTTTCTGGCTCCTGCAGGCTATTGGTGCCTCTTGGGCATTTGGCAAAGCAGGTGAGCTGCTGACCCTGCGAGTCCGAGCACGCTTCTTTGAGTCCCTCCTCCGCCAGGAGATCACTTGGCATGACAAGCAGGGCACGGCCCATCTGCTGTGGAAGCTTGGGGCAGATGTACCAAGCCTGAAGATGCTAGTGGGTGCCAACATTGCTGCGGCTGCCAATTTTGCGTTCACGACCACCATCGGGGTTACAGTCGCATTGTTTTACAGCTGGCGCTTCTGCTTGTGCATCTTCATCTTTATGCCACTCATGGGAATCAGCGCCATTGCTGTTGGACTGAACATGCGCAAGATTGACGGCGACTATTCCAGTGGCGTTGTGTCCGAGGCTGTGAACTGCGTGAAAACTGTGACTGCCTTTGGATTGCAAGGCCGTCTCATGGAAAAGTACGAAGAGAAGCTCCAAAGCCACATGGATGACGAGCAGCGCATCCGACGCGCCTCTGCCCTTGGCACTGGAGTTGCTTCTGCAGGTGTTTTCCTGATCATGGCGATGGCAGTCTTCGGCATGAATATGTTCATCTCTCGTGGCCTGATGCAAGTGGACGTTGCCACTGTGGTTATCATGGTCCTGGTCACCACTGTCAGTGCGTTTGGTGAGCTTGCTCGATTGGTTACCGACACCAGCTTGCCGCAGGAGTCAGCCCGGCGGATTTTCAACATCATTGCGCGACGGTCCAAGATCGACCCCTTCTCTACTGAGGGCCTGAAGCTGGATAAGGTGAGTGGCAAGGTAGAGTTCCGCGAGGTGCATTTCCGCTATGCGACGCGACCAAACCTTTCGGTCTTCGATGGGCTCAGCTTCACCATTGAACCATGCACGACGACAGCATTTGTTGGACCCAGCGGCTGCGGCAAGAGCACGGCCGTTGGCCTCCTGCAGCGATTCTACGACCCGCTGGATGGCTGCATTCTTTTGGACAATCACGACCTGCGCGACCTGAACCTGAACTGGCTTCGATCACAGATGAGCATTGTGCAGCAAGAGCCGATCTTGTTTTCACGGAGCATTCTTGACAACATCCGCTACGGCCAACAGGACGCTACGATGGAGGAGGTCGAGGCTGCTGCCAAAGCGGCCAATGCCGACTTCTTGCACGCCATGCCGCAGGGCTTCAGCACACAGGCAGGCCATCGAGGCGCACAGCTCAGCGGTGGGCAGAAGCAGCGCATTGCAATTGCTCGAGCACTGCTGCGCGACCCTGCTGTTCTCCTCCTTGATGAAGCTACCAGTTCATTGGATGCGGTTAGCGAGCGTTTGGTTCAAGATGCATTGGATGGGCTGGTCAGATCAAGGCCCCGCACAACTATCATCATCGCGCACCGCCTGTCCACAGTGCGCAGCGCTGACCAGATTTGCGTGTTCAACCATGGCCAGATTGTGGAAACGGGCAAGCATGAACAGCTGATGGATTTGGGAGGCCACTATTCCAAGCTGGTGGCAGCTCAGCAGATCTCAGTTTGAGCAGCTGCTGGAGACCCTTGCCGAGTTTGCAACAGCCTAGCTGACGGCACGCTCAAAGACGGAGGCCCGAAAGGTTGAAGAGGTGATAAGCAGTTGCGCAGTTTGTGTTCCGTCAGTCACAGCAAAGCTTGACAGGTCCACTTGCGAAATGAACTCGCTGTGCGCCAGTGACTGCCTAATTCGGTGACATGTGCGATGTTTCACGTTCTGCTAGCTTTGGCACCCCAGAAGCTTGTGGCCTGGGAGTGTGTATGCATAGCATAGGGTAGTTACCGCAGCCTCGTATGCGTCTTTCATTTGCTGGGCTAAGTCCTGCATTCCTTAGTTCGCAACGCGAAGAGCTGACTCTTCACTACGTGAGAAAGCCAGTTTCGGCAGCAAGCCTGCACTGCTGAGATCGATCTTACGGAACATGTTCGGAGTTCTTCGCAGTAGAGGGCGCAGCTCCTGTCAGGGTGCAAGATTCCGACGCAGAGATGCGGGCAGTTGCGCTGCAGGGGCCGGGTCCTTGGATTCAAGCTCAGGCCGTTGCCACTTGGTCTTTAGACTGCTCAGTCTGGAGAGGCCTTCACAAAAATAACCAGCGTGCAGTGTCTCACATTGGTTAAGCGCCCTTTCCTTTTCGTGTTCATGATTCGATCTGTGTCTGGGGGAAGGCCACAGTTTGATTGGGATACTGTGCCTGCCGATCTGGAGCGCTCAGCACCTCTTTTATATAACTAAGCCACTTTTCGATTGACATGGCCGATGCCACCTCATAGTACTGTACTATCCACTGGCAACAAGTTGGGAAGGGAGGCCGATGCTCGGCTGGGGGAAGCAACGACCGTTACGCATGTGTGTAGTCTCTTGCATATGCGCAATCGTCAAGACTCCTATATCAGGGGCTATGAGAGGAAATGCCTTGAGCTGTAGCAGGAACCACGAAGAGGCCTTAAAAGCGATGGGCCCATGACAGATGACAGACCGAGACAGACAGACAGACAGACAGACAGCCAGCCAGCCAGCCAGCCAGGCAGGCAGGCAGGCAGGCAGGCAGGCAGGCAGGCAGGCAGGCAGACAGACAGACAGAGAGACAGCGACAACCTTCACTTGGAGACGAAGCTTTCATGACCGTGCGTGAGCTGAAGCCCTCAGAAGCGACACCTTTCTTGTGTCCGGCGCATCCGCAAGTTAGCTATGGCATAGGATTCTAAAGGAGTCGCGACTAGCGCTCCGACGAGGGCTCAGCAGGATTGACAGGGCACGTTGACCCACTACAGTGTCAAACAGTGGCGCCGTGACTAGGCTCAGAAATTGGGCCAAGGATGGCGCGCCTTGCGGAGCCTGGGGACCGTGCCGCGCTTGGCCGAGCGCAGAGTGCGCTGAAGGAGCCCTGGGATTGGCTCGCATCTTATGCGTGGTGTTTCACGTTCCATATTACTAGTATGACGGGCTTGAAGCCACAGGACACATCTGCTCCTGTTCGTCGAGAAGCCCTACGAGCTTTACAAGCTTTGGTGGTCTGATTGCAAGTGGCACCCGAATGTGTTCATGCCCAACATGAAAGTTAAGCGGGCATGTCGAATTGTTAAATGGCATTCGTGACTCAAGCCACGGCACGATGAAGCCGGCTTCGCCAGCTTGCTTTTCTTCTTGTCACTGTTTTCCACAAGGTTGTGACAGTGGACAGGCGCGTGCTTCGGACCGTGGCTGGAATGTCACTCAATGATCCTGGGCATCTTTCAAATCCAGTATGCGTTGCTACGCTTGCCTACTTTCTTTCAAGAAACTGGAAAGATTCCCTCTTCCATGCACCAAGGACAAAGACTTGATTGTCCGCAGGGTGGCTGAAGAGGCGGGGGAAGGGTGGCTGAGTGCCTGGATGGCGGTGTGGATGGCGGTGGGCTGTTGGCTGCTCTGCCCGTTGCAAGGTCCTCGAAAAGCTTCAAGGATGCCAGGTTTCCAGTGGGCTCTGTTTCTGCACGGGCACCCAGTGCAGAACATTGATGATGGATGAAAGATGCCCTGAAGTTCAAGAAGATAGTTTGTTTCAATTGGATAGAGATATGAGTGTTTGCGTCCTCGCAAGCCATCTGGACATACTCAAACAAGTGACATGATGATCCTGCTTTGTGTTTCAGTATGAAGGTCATAGATCCTGACACTCCCGCGCCACGCAGCGCTGCTTGCCAAGCAATGCCGTTTGCAGGGTGAGGTGTCAGCAGAGAAAGTCAACGCCAAGGAGTGTGCACATGACGATGGCTTGATAAGGTCCTGGTGTGTCTACCCCGAGGCTCAAGGTTTGCCGGGTTGCAACCCGAATGCTGGGCAGCTCTGAGTGGCTCCAGCTGGGGTTCAACCTAAGGCTTTGAATTTGTGGCCTGTGGGAAGAGCAGTGGAACCCAAAGAGAGGGCAGCAGATTCACAGAAGGTTATAATTTCAATTGTAAGTGTAAAGCACTGGCATGTGATGGTTTGAAGGTCCCGCTTTGATTCGGTCCGCTGCGCTTTCGTAACCCCCTGTTAACATCTCTGCTTCCTCCTGCACAAGTTTTCAGGCGTCTCTCGGAAGAAGGAAGCATCCTGCAATCCTGGGATGCCCTGAGGTACTGTGAGATGCTTCCTTTCTTCCAACGCAGGTCGTGCGAGTCACTGCATCGCGCTTCTCACTCTGGATGCGTACTGAACCTGCACACTAGGGCGCACTAATGCGCACGAATGCGCTTTGAGCATGCAAGTCTATGCAAGAACTGAGTGGGTTGTTCTCGCAGTGCGGGGAAGAGCGACACTGTGATTTTGGAGCCATGTCCTATGTGAAGTCGGCCCAGCACGGACATCGTGGTTTCTGCAGTTCATGTATTCATAAGATGATTCCAGCAGCTCGGCTCAAATTCTGTACTCTCTGTGAGAGATTCTACATATGCTGGCCCTGCTGGGATTGTAGAGGAGGCGGAAGGCAGATGCGTGACAGACGGGTGAGTTCTCCTCGCCTGCCTGTGTTGTTTGAATTCCGCTTCTGCTAGGCCAAGCTGTTCCGGTCAAAGTTGACCAAGCTTGATACATTTCACCCATGCTGCCCTCCAAGAGGGGAGGTGGACTGTGAGTATGGATGGTTAGTAGCCACCTGTTGAACACAAGTGGCGAACGTGTGCGGTGAAGTCGGAAGGAGATCGTATAGCAAGTAGCCAAGCAAATTCCAGGTCCTTAGAGTGTTTGTGTGCTCTGCCGCAGCGTTGTTTGATTTGTGATAATTTGGTTGCAGTTGGTGCTTCTCAGCTTAGAAACTCCTTCAGAAACTCTACTATTCTTCTAGATCTGAGAAGCACTGCTAACCAGTACCTAGACCCAGCACATGTTCCCAGCATTTGCAAAATTCGCCAATAGCCCTGCGTGCTCCAGGTTGATGCTGCTACGCTTTGGCCCTTCACTAGTTGCATGTTTCCGCATACAGAGAGCTGCTCAATCACTAAGTGCTTTGAAGTTGGATCGTGTTTGCAATTTCTGAGCTTTCAGAAGAATCGCGCAGGGTGCCAAGCAGAACATGCCCAAAAGTGAGCCCGGGCCTCACCAGCCAAGCATGTCGTTTATTGGCTCTGCTGGCCTGCAGTATTTGATCTGTTGGAGAAGCTAGTGCAGGTTGGCTTCTTAAAGTATGTATGTCAATGAAGTTTTCAGCTTCAACTATAATTGCTCCTGCCTGCTGGTTAGACCATCGCTAACCGATTGCTAGCAAAATGCGTGCTAAAGCTTCAAGCTGTCCAACGGATTGCATCCAGACTCACAAAATTTCTTCCAGGCAGTGAGTGTAGCTAAGGTTGGAGCTTCTATCATCTCGGGCAGTCCTGGCGATGCTTTGCGCAGTGGACTGAGAGGCATTTCCATGGAATGTTGTATTAAGCAGGATGCATAGTTCCGGTACATGCGAGCCAACTGTCTTAGACACACCTTGTGGCTCCTCCAGTGCTCAGATGGGCCACCCGGATTCCAATCCCTTCGTGGTCTATGATCACGTGCCTCGCTGCCTTCGCAACAGCCATTTCCATCGCAAACTCAAGGTTCCCTTTCAGGAGAACTCGGACATCCAGGCATCCTTCGGTCCATGAAATGTTGTTCAAAGCTGTTGTCATGTTGTGTAGCCGGCGGTAGGAAAGCCGATCCCATGCCTCAGACGCAGTCCATCAAGAACCCGTCGGAATTCCTTTATGAAATTGACGGGACAGTCTGTAGAATGTCGACCTCCTGCTAGTAACAGAGGCTGGAGACATACAACAGGGTATCCCTTTGCGCAAAACAAATGTAGGGCTATCGGCTATCCTCCCACTCCCATTTCATAGACAATGCAGACACGTCCAAATTGCAACAGGTTAACGTCCTCTCAAAGCAAGGATAATGGCAAGGCTTAGGGGTCGCCAGGAGGAGGCGGCAGTCATGAGTAGCAGGAGACGCTGTCGTCCTCGTAGTAGGAGGCGGAGTAGGAGTAGTAGAGGTTGGAGTAGTAGGAGGAGGAGTAGTAGTGGTAGTGGTAGCAGTGGTAGCCGTGGTGGTGAGGGTGGTGATGGTGGTAGTAGCAGCAGTAGTAGTTTCTGGTGTTGTACAGCAATGCAGTAATGGTAGAATGAACTGTGGCCTTGCAAACCGTGTGTGTAGGCCGTAAGGGTTTCTGCAATTTTATGCCATGCGAACTGCCATATTGTCATTTGTCCTAGGAGCCTGCTGTGTAGGTTCTTCTTACCGCAGCTTCTTGCAAAGCCAAATTTCTTAGGCCTTTGTTTCTCTGGGACCTGGCCGAACCTCAAGCTGCCGCGCAGGGAAAGACTAGAAAGGCTTCAAACCACCAAGTCCACTCCATGGTAACCCCTTAGGCCCTAGGCCCGAGGCCTTGGAGCCCGAATTACTTGAACACCGGGCTCAGCATCCCGAGAAAGAACTCAAAGGAGAGTCGAGAACCCACGTGTTATGCTGCTCTGGAAGCCCCACAGCGGTGCCCTTGGCAATGCCCGGCAATGCTCCCTGCGCCTGGTTCTCGCGCTCCTTCTGCTTTGATCGTGCAGGGTGCTGGCTGGAAGCAGGTGCCGCGTTCATGAAGCGTTTGTTAGGTTTGACAGGCACCAGGCATGCGTTTGAATGAGCTTGCACGTACAGATGCCAAAAAGAGGATGGAATGAGTATGCCCAGACCTTTCCCATAGCTGATTCATCCACAGCTCCAGGGCAAGATGTGGTTTGACGCGGCCCTTGGGGATTGTGGGATTGTTGAAAGGGGCAATGTGATACCCGCGCAGCCTGTGAAGATTACCACATCCAAGGCCTTCCTATTTAGATATATGTACGCCTTGAAGTGATGAGCTGTGATGTTGCTGCTCGCAAAACTTACTCTTCCATTCGTCGAGCAGGGCCCGCAAAAAACTAGAGAAGTTGTCCAACCAAATTTCAGGCATCACTTAAAATCTCAGAGTTGATGAGTCCGATAGAATCACGTGTTTGGTGCTGTGGGTGTGCTTGTAGGCTTTTCTCATCCATGCTCGTTTAGTGCTGTCTGTTGCTAGCAGGGCAATTTTCTTGGCATTGCAATTCCTGTTCTGTCCTTGCCTTTGCCTTAGCAGCTTAGAGAGCCTCGGCGAGGCTGAGAGAAGCCCAACAACACATACTGACATAAATGATGGCCCGGGAAGTCTCTGCAAGTCAACTCCACCAAAGAGGTAGACAGGGATCGATTTATTTTAACAAGGCCAGCCACACTTTTGATGCTTTTAGCCTTGTCTTTGGCAGTCTCTGGGGTGTCGAATTTATAGTAGTGTGCACTAGTTTGCGTGAATTTGCAACAGATAGTAAGCCGTAAGTAGCAGCATTGGAATTGTATCCTGACTCAACCTGGAAGCTTGCAGACGCAGAATTTCGTGTCTGCAGAGCCTGAACCTGCTCCGCACTTGGTCTCATGCATCCTGCGTGCTGAAGGCCAACGGGATATACCTTGCCTCTGCTGCAGAGTATCAAGGCTCCAAGGTCTACAAGAACAGCTGCTGGGCCTGACTCAAGACCTTGACCCCTTTGGACAGCACCCTGCAACTCAGCTTGCCTTCTCTCAGCTTCTTGCAATGCACTCAGGCCAGGGCTTCCTTGTAAGCCACGAATGTCATGAAGAACGCTGGGAAGGCACGCTGGGAAGAGGGAATGTGACAACATGGCCAGTTCCTTGTTTGCCATCAGGATGGATCCTGGGACTTGCTGGACATCCACTTTACGTAAGTGAGCCGCTTGGCGTGGATACTATATACATGTAGTGACAGGACTTGCAGAAGCCAAGCCTAGTTTAGTTCACACAAGCCGGACAGGTTTGTGAGCAAACGCATTTCGCTCGATTCATGCGGCCCCCTGAAAAGCCTGGGCCTGGTCTGCAGTTGCGCTCAGGCCCGCTGCATCCGTCGAAGTGCCCGGCACATGGTGCACTGTGCCAACCTGGGGCAAGGACTCAGGGCTTGACAGCGCTTATCCTCTCGCCTTGAAACTAAAAAAAGGTGAGGTTTTGCAAGGAGCCTGAAGGATCTGAAGGCCTGCAGTATCTGCTGGGCTAGACTACCGACGTGACTACCGACATCAAGTTTTGTTGCGCTTTCCATAGTTTGAGAGGACCCAGCACCCTGCACCGTTTCTGCTACTGGGCCTTGACTATCATCCTCTGAAGGATCAGGCAAACCGCAAGATGTTAATTGGGTACGGACATGCATAGGACATCTGCTCAGTGCATGCCTATTCATAGGGTTTCTATCATTGAGCCCTTTGCAGTTCCATACCCCTGGCGCCTTGGCCTCACTAAAGGCTTGTTCATGACGTGATGACGCGAGCCATATCCTATGCATCAACCCTGACATGGCATAGCGTTTGGATCAACTTGTTCCGGCATGCTACGCAGAGTTGCACTTTTTTGGGACAGCCCGCTGAGCGCAGCTGTCTTGTCCGAGCAGTCAGGCCGCAACGGCTGCAGATGCGACGACCCTGCTTCAATTGCGATTGGCTCTAGCTGGCGTGGAGGTGCCCGGCATGTCATTTGCCGCACATGCAAGAGATGCAGCGTGTGAAGCGTATTGGAGGCCGCTGCTCTTTCTGGCAACCTAGATGAAGCCCAACAATTCATTGATACGGCCAAGGCCGGAAGCTGCAGGTATCGGATCGGAGGGGGGTCCGTAACGGAGTCGGGTAACGGATCAGACAACAGGATAAACCCGTTGGCCGTAACGGATCAGTCCCTCACCGGCAACTGGATCAGCGCTGGGCTCGTAACAGCTCCTGGTTTTCGGATCAGAGAACCAACAGCAACAAACCCTCTCGGTGTTTTGGGCGCGACCAAGCGCTGGCGCGTGGAGCATCTTCAGACTTCCCGTTGGAAACGACGACCCTCTCAATGTCTCGGCCGCGACAGAGCGCTGGCGCGTGGAGCGTCCTCAGAATTTTGTTCGGAAACGATGACCCTCTCCATGTCTTGGCCGCGACAGGGCGCAGGCGCGGGGAGCGTCAACCCCCGCCCCTAACAAGATCTTCGCATGGGAGCCCTACATACGTGATAACTCAAGGGCCCTAATTTGGGGGGCGAATACCGTCCCCACACCTGACATCCTCTGTGGCAAGCCAACTCTGAATCCAAAGCCTGAAGTACCAATAACTTTTTCCCATCACAACCCATTTTAAGATCGCCTCTCAACACTGAGAGGCTCATGTCGTCGCTTCCGAGCAGAATTCTGAGAATGCTTCACGCGCCAGCGCTCTGTCCCGCCCAAGACACCGCGAAAGTCGCCGTTTCCGAGCAGAATTCTAAGATTCGAAGGACGCTCCACGCGCCAGCAATATGTCCCGACGAATACATCGAGAGGGTCGTCGTTAACTGTGTGTTACTTCTCAAGATCAGGGTCCGGACATGTGTCCTGAAGCAGTTTTGCCCCGCTTGCAACAATCTGCAGAAAGAATCATTGCTAAGATTTTTGGGTAGTATGTACATCCATGTATTCCAAGCAGGTTGGTGCATTGCGCTGACTTGAGCAATTTACAGTAACAACCTATACGGCCACAGACGGTCTCTTTTTTTAGCTTTGTTGCCTCGAAATCCGAAACCCACTGTATCGCACAACGCCTGGCTTTGTTCTTCGGAACACCAAAAGTCCCTGAGATGTATTGTGCTAAATAAAGAACAAAAATTATCTGAATCTCTTCTTTGCCGCAGTCATGACCAAGGTACTCAAGATACGAACAAACTAGCCCCACAACCACACGAAACAAGACGCGCAGGGAGTCTTCAAGGAAAGAACTGCAGGGAATGGAGGAGCGGTAAAGAGCATGGAAAGTATACTACGTTCTTAGGGATCATCTATGTGGCCTGCGGTTAGCTAGGAATGAAAAAGTGAATCCGTATAGCATTCCCTATATAACCCATCGTAGTAGTTTCAATTTTCTTTTCCATTCCGTCATTCCCAGCTGACCAAATGCCAGCTATGAGAAGCCCAAAACCCAAGGTTCTAGGGACCATCCGACCAGACCCACAGCAGACCAGCTCCACACACCCACGTTCCATTCAAGAAGGGGCACAGTTGCAAGTACGCAGATCGACGGTATGGTCAGTAGCAGGGGGTTCGTTCGTAACATGCGCATCGCGGAAGGGAGCAGACGCGAGGTAGGGACTGACCACGGATGGGTGGATGTTCACATCATTGATAATCATGGTTGCTGGCACAAAGGCCAAAGACACAAGGGTCAGGGTCAGGGGTCCTCCTATGATGCGCACCACCCCGCCACCCGTTCAAGTCCTTACCACCGACAGCATTGAAACCCCGGCGAGGAAGTGCACCAAACCCCTCTAACTGGGGCCCAAGTTTGTTGCCAGTGCGGCCGTCAAACACTTGGGGCCAGGTACTTGAAGACGGCAGAGGACTGGAAGCAGTACTTGAGAGAGATAGGGAAAGAGAAAGCGGCGTGGAGCGAGGGCAGGCTTGCGGCGGCATGCACACCAGACCCAAGCAAGCATGGGGTGAAGCATATATGCTGCGCGCAAAATTGAGCACACCAGTACAAGACATCGTCCAGCATTTCGAAGCGGTCTTCCACGACCCGAATGCAGAGGGTACTTTCGATACACTTCGGGACCTTGCGCGGGGGGTAGTGACAGGGGGTGCCTTTGCTCCTTTCCACAACGAGGTGTCCCCGTTGAGTTCGTTGAGTCTGGTCAACGACCCCATATCGTGTAACGCGCTCACCTCCTACTGTAAGGACATCCTCTATTCGAGCGAGGTGCCGAAATCGTGGGACCGGTCGCTGGCAGTGTTGATATCCCCAACCCGCAGCTCTCAGAGGACTTGCGCCCCATCGCTTTGGCGTCCCAGGTGGCAAAAGTCTTCTCGAGGCTAGTTCTCGGTCTTGGGGGGCAACAGTTTGCTGCAACTGGCATGTGAATGGAAAACCAATGCGTATCTCCTGGAGGCAGACCTCCGTCGAGCCTTCGATAATGTCAAGCGGGAAAGGCTTGCGCAAAAGATTATCTCGTGGTGTGGAGATGATCACCAGTTTGAGTGTAGATGCCATCTGCGACTCCTTGCCAGTGCTGATGTTTTACTTTGCCTACCTTGGGTACAACAGGAAGTAGACTCGAACACATGCGTGAAGCAGGGGGCGGTTGAAAGCCCAATCATTTTCGCAAGGCTATTGGATGAGATCATGTCCGAAGTCAGGGTCGAGAATGCAGACATGCACGAGGGAATGGAGAGCACAGGCGCATGCTTTATGGATGATGTCCTTGCTTGGATGTGCTTAGTGCCGACCATGCTGGACTTGATGTTGCCCAAATTACGTTACTTCGGACTACACGTGCGGCCCACGAAGTGCAAACTGTTGTGTTTGCAAGGCCCAAGAAACCTCCCGGTCAAACTTGCAGGAGAGCTTTTTTATCCTTTGCCAGAGGGCGAGAGCATCACAGTCATGAATCTTCCGATTGATGTGTAGTTTACAGAGAGTAAGGTCATAGAAGCGCTGGTCGACAAGGTGAGGGGGAAATTCTTTGGAGCGCTACATGTTTTGACATCGAAGGCAAGCCTGGTTCAACGTCTCAGGGTTCTCCAAACGGTAGTCTGGGGGTCAATTCGGTGGGCAGCGGGGGCACTCTTCCCAGCACCGAAGCAGCAACAATTTCTCAACTACTTCCAATATACTTGCCTTAAACAATGATGAAGTTGAAGCGAGGAAGTGAGGAGACATGGGTTAGCTTTGAGACCTGGACTCTCAGGTTACACGAGCGATGGTGCACAGGCTCGGCGTGCAGAGGTGGGGGGACCTGCACGTGGCTGCTTACTGGGGTTTTGTTGGTCACCGGGTTAGGGAAGGCATACGGGACAGTCTGTCAGAACCTTGTAAACTCTCAGTTTTCAGAGGGCTCGGGTGGTGGCAAGAGCAACAAGCCCTGCTGCAGGGGACAAGGCATAGCAGACACTACCCTCACCTCATGAATGCGGAAAGATGCACAGCCCGGGTTGTGGGGTCACCTCACTGGAGGACAGCGGCAGCTAACAGAGCACAATGGCAAGGGTTCCTGCAACAATGGTCAAAAAACATGTGCGTACCATAGGCGTCGGGAAGACAGGATGCAGTTGAGAACTGAGATGGGACATGTCGTGCGGATGATTTGGCTTGAACAGGGAATGCTCGACATAGCTTCTCTCTTTTGACGATTGTTGCCATGGCTTCGTCGATCATCATGCTTTACATCTTGATCCTTGCAACTGGCCTGGGTGTCTTCCAAAAAGTTAGCCCATGGCCGAACTCCATGTCCTACAAGTTTGTCCCGGGTGCAACTCAGTTGCAAAAAAACGACTCAGCAAAGCAGCGCGCAGCACCCTTGAGAAGGTTGCGGAAGACATTGTTAGGGCTCCAAGTACTTGTCCCCGATGGTAAGAGAGTACCAGCAAGACCGAGTTGGTGATGAACTGTGTCCAAGGCCAGGCGGATGCAAAGAAGGAAGCAGGGCCTCATGGTGACAAAGAAGGCCGCCAACCAAGCCAGGCGACCGCCCAAGCTAGCATGTACACCGGCTACCACGACGTCACATAGCTCAATGACGACCCTGAGGGGTGTAAGGTGAAGGACCTTGGATGCAGAGAAAAACTTGCCAAAACGGAAGCGAAGATCTAGGAAAACACCGTCAAGATCAGAGCGGGCAAGGCGCAATAATCGACAACAGTGGATGCGAAGGGATGCAGGGAGTAGAGATGGCAAAGGGCAGGGCGTTTCTACGTGTTCTACAGTGAGACTCCCTGAGAGACCGTGGAGGGCAAGACAAGACAACAGATCGATGGCGATGAGGCTGACTACCTCTGGGTCCATGACGACGGCGCCGGGAGAGAGCGCCGCGGCAGACCATGCGGAAAGCTCTGCCGGTGCCGTAGGGGATCCACCTCTCGAGCTCCGAGGCGTCAACTGGTGGTCGGACGTGCTGGGATGACCCATCCTTTTGAGCCAGAGCGCGCATCCTATCGGAGGAGGTTGTGCAGATGGTTGTGCAGAACTTGGGGCCCATGGCGGAAGTAGAGCGACACAGGGTCATGTCGGAGCTCCTTGTCTTCTTGGAGGCTTTCATTGCGGAGGTACTACGCGCAGTGAACCTAGTGGCCCACGCGGACGAACAGACACTGCTGCAAACCGCTGTGTGGCTTGAACCTCCGGAGGAAGACAGTGTTGCGTGGGTCCAGACGAAAAATTCGCCAGCCCAAAGAGCTCTTTGGAAGTGTACTTGCGCAGGACTGCTCAACTCAACGGAATGGAGGTGGAGAGGGCTTCTATGGCGGCACAAACTCTGTTGCTCATGACGACTGACTATGTTGGGACTGAGGTAAGTGAGCTCTCAGCCGTGACCAGGGACAGGCTGGAGCGGCTGCAAGCGCTTCTGATCACCTACGTGGAAGGGGAGGACAGGGCGACCGGGGAGCTGAACTTGTGGTGCAGTAATCAATGGTTTTGCATTGTGGGCTTTCCTGGAGGCTGCTCTCTTCACCTCAGAGAAGTCTATGGTAGCGAAGCATTTGGAGCCAACCAAGCAGCCAGCTCTTCGGATGAAGTGGTGCTGGTGGAAGACTCTGGACCGCGAGATGAAAGATGTGCGTGCTGTCATGCGCGGGCCGGATCGCGGATGTGAAGTGCCGACCAAAGCGGAGCAAGCCGAGGTGGAACACCATGACAAGTTGGAGTTGGAGCTCACAACACAGCAAGCAGAAGAGGATGCAAAGGCCTGGGAACAGCTGATGGCATCGAGGGCGAGGGAGTGGGATTCGTGGGCTCTCGAGTCCGAGATGGCGACCAAGTCTAACCAGCGAACAGGGAGAACCAGGAAGAGAGCCAGAGTTCATGTCGCAGTTGGGGGTGCCAATGGCGAGGAAATGGCTTCGACAATGTTGGAAGGCATGGCATCGGTGGACACAACACCCATGGTCACAGTGTCAGTGACTGAGCAGATCGTGGAGGGTGATGTTTCCAATCAAACCACTGGAGGCGCGACGCCTGCCACTCAAGTCGCCCCACCGATGGAGCTGGTCCCGGAGCTCACACAGGATGGCATGCAGGTCTTGAACTCTGAGACAGGCCTAGGGTGGTATCGCAGATACGAATCGGGGTGGATTACTCCGGACATGATCAGGTGCAGATGGGGTGACTCGGTTCTTGAAGCATTCAAACTGGCAGCATCTGTGAGGAGGCCGCGGCAATCGGTTCTGTCATCCTTGCCATGGAAAATGGGTGTTCGATCGCGAACAGGAAGAAGAAGGACACGGTTTGCCGCAAGAGGAACCACTATGTGAAGGGAGGGGAGAAGCAGAACCAGAAGGAGAACCAATGGATACTGGCAGTCAAGAGTATGGATGAGAGACCAGGCTACGTGGCTCCAGCCAGTCGTTCCAGCTCAGAGTCTTCGACGGCAACGGCAAGGCCTGAACGTGATGTGGTGGTGGCAAGTGTTCGTGGACATGGCGGGCACGCCCTGACAACAATGAGTGAGAATACTGAGCCCGGGGGTGCTTCAGGGATTGGCCTTGTTGCTGCTACGGTCCCTGATCCTGGGTTCGAGGGTCCTGCTTTGAGTGATGGTGAGGGTACTAGCGATTCTGAAGCTGAGAGCGAGCCAGAAGAGCTTGCGCCCAAACGTGGACGGCAGCTGAACCTGAAGCACTGGTTGCGCGACTGAGGACTGTACCGTAAGGATCCGTAAGGTATTTTCGTGGGCCTTCCTTGCGGAGAAAAGGTCCGACAAAAACCCAAAATTCCTAAACCGCTGAAGGGCGGCTTCAGCTGGGAGCAATAACCTCCTAGAATTCCATGTGAGCTAAAGTCTAAATCCTTAGCATCCCCGTTCATAACCTCCGTAATATTCTTCTATACAATCCCCTACATATCCATCTTGAGGAGTTTAGACTATAGCTCACATCTCACATTGGGTATTCCATTGGGTACCAGAAGCTGCAAGTTCCGGGGAACACCCCTCGGTTCGGCGCTGGGAGCTTGGATTTAGGATTTTGCTTCACGGCTTGCATCGTGTCGAGGGCGGAGGCTCAAGGTTCAGAAACGACGACCCTCTCGTCGTACCTGCTCCTGTTCACTGATCCGCTTCGTGTGATCCATGGAGCGGATCCGGTTCACTGATCCGATTCGTGTAATGCGATTCGACCCTGTCCTGATCCGATACGTTGTTAGCTCCAGGGCGCCCTTGATCCAGCTCGCACCACGGCCTGATCCGTTACATTTGAGCCGATTCGTGGGTTTGCCCGCCAAGGCCAGACTTTTTGTTGAGCTGGCACTGCAGTTCTGCTCCTTGAAGCTGGAAAGCACCAAGTTGTTCGTAGGCTGTAGGCATCCTGGCCACCTGTAGTTCAATCAAGATTGTGGCCGGCATGCTACGTGCAACAGGCGTTGGCAAAATTCAAAGCAGACAAACAGTAAGGGATTTTGCTCAAATCTGGCTAGTTTGAAAGTTCTCCTGAAGGACGAATCTGACCACCTCCTCGATCAGGATGCGGCTGATGCGTGCCTTGCCATCTTGCCAGGGTCAGCAGAAAGACGGATTTACGATAAAGGTTGCACATGATCAACGCACACCACTTCCTCCTTGTCCGAGGGGGTGCCAACAGCGCAAGGCAGCAAGAGTTCCAATCATTGATCAAAAGGTTTTGGGACGAAAGAGGCATCAGAGGCAGTCCTTGCCTTGAGAAAGAGAATGCCTGAGGTCCGAGCTCCGCACGGCGCTGCACAGGGCCGAGGAGCCGCTGCCTGCCCGGCGTGCTGCAGCATTGCACAGCCGAGGCAAATGGGGCAACTGTCCAGTAAACTTTTTGTTCGGGTCAGTATGTCGTGCGGCCTTAGAGATCGAGTTCAGAGGAGAAAGGGCCAGCCAGAGAAAACATGGCTTCCCCTGTTCATCAAAGACGCTCACATTTTTATGTCAAATTGCACCCTGATGAGGCTGCGAAGCCGGAGATCTGGAGGACAAACGTAGGTGCAACTCTTTCTGCGTGGCCGTACTGCCCCAAAATCCAGAATCGTAGCATATCTGACCCTACATTGCGTCGACGTGTCTCAGTCTGATACGCTGTTCAGGATTGGCCGGAGGCTCAGCGCCAGTTCCAGATGGCGCGGGAGCAAGTTCAGACCTGCAACTCTCAGGAGAAGGGCCTGCTTGGCTTACAGCTCGCTGGAAAAGAATGCTGAACATGTGTCATGGTATGCTGATCAGTATATACGGCTTCTCCCACTTGATGCATTGGCTGTGAAAGCGAATGTGGAGGCTGCATGGCCTGCATGCAGCCATACGACAATGTAAGAGGACTCGCAGAGTATGCGCCAAGAGCTGGAGGAGCTCTTGAAGCAGTGCCCCCTGCCACTTGGTTAGAACTCTGTTGCATTACCAACCATGGGTTGCAAAGCAATCCAGGGCACCTCAGTGGTTGCTTATACCAGAATTGTCGAAGGGTGACGAGTGGTGACAGGCTGGCGTGCCCAAGAAATGCACAGCCTGCATGTGCCTTCTATCTGATGAGGGGGTCACGCAGCAGGGAGCAACTTTAAGTGAAGAGCTCAGTTTGCAGTGCCCAGGCAAATCGCAAAGAGCCTTCTCAGGGCAGCCAAGGCAGCCTTCGACTCGCATCTGCAGAAGTCAGATGTGTCAGTCATCGTGTCCCAACAGGGGTACAGGTGTTCCTCAAGATAGAGGTACATGTTGCAAACAATGCTTTTGTGCAAATCAATGGTAGGGCAAGGGCTTCTTCTGTGTCAACTTAGGATGCGCAGAGGTGGCGCGAGCGCTTTCTGGAGTCTTGGGTTTTGCATGGTTTTGCATAACTTGTCTAACAACTGAGGCAACCTGCCCAAACAGACATAGCTTTGGGATCTGTGCCAGCACGACGGAATGTTTC
The DNA here is from genome assembly GCA_905231905.1 of Symbiodinium pilosum. Classification (NCBI taxonomy): domain Eukaryota; class Dinophyceae; order Suessiales; family Symbiodiniaceae; genus Symbiodinium; species Symbiodinium pilosum. The sequence goes on along the minus strand of CAJNIZ010010335.1, from coordinate 146,071 downwards.
CAGGAAGCAGTTCGGCAGCATGCCAAAGAAGCAGCTGCAAGTGGAGCTGTGGTGCCTCTAGCGCTGGAGGAGGAGGTGGGGCAATGCGGGGCAATTGTCTTGCTTGGGAATGCGGGCGTACCCCGGAGCTCTCACAGGTTCGGCAGCTGCATGTGCAGCAGCTGCTTCATCAAGCAAAGGTTCGCGCACTTTCTTGCAGTCTTTCTTGTGGTGTGCAAGGCTGCTGTTGTACTGACATTTGCTTGCAGGAGCTGAAGCTTCATGGTGACAAGGTGCCACGCAGTGGATCTACGAGTTCTCTTAGAGTTACTTGTGTTGGGCTAATCCCAGATTTTGTGATGCCGACATGAACACAATGAGACCCTCCAAATCAACTTCCCTCGTGAGGTCCAAGCACAAACGACGATAGCCAACTACGAGTCCGCTGCAGAAAGCTACGCTGCCGCACTGCGACTTCTTGAGCTCTTGCAAGATGCAGGCGGCAAAGCCGAACATTCGTCTCCTCTCGAGCCTGACATGTGAACAGGGGCGGATGCCGACGCGTCCAGTGAGCTGCGAGAGCTGCCAGACGCTTTGCATGCCTTAGCAGTGCAGGCCATGGACCAGGCCAGGAGAAGTTTGTTTTCTTTTGTTTGGGGGGGCTCATCGACTTGTGCCCCGACAGGTGGAGTCTGCGCTCGGTGAGGAGCCCCTTGCGGAGGCTCGTGCGCTATCACAAAGTTCTCTGACGTTTATGGCCCCCGCACTCCGTGGCATCCTACTCTGTGTCTCCATTGGCATTCCAGTTGACTGGTGGAGTTCTTGTAGTTGAAAGCGGTGTGCCTTTCGGTCACAGGAAGCAGGCGACGAGGTGGAGAAACTCCTGGCCTTCGCCGATCGGATCTTGAGTCAAAGCAAGGCACAGATTTGAATCACCCTGCATGCAGCACTCGTGACATTCAAGCAGTGTGTGGCCCGTGTTGTTGGCTGCGCCTTCCAGGACCCCAGCAGCTCCCTACGCGTGGAGCTGCAGGCGCTCCAGGAGGCCGCTGCAGAGGCGAAGTGCTCTGGCTCAGGCTCAAATCGTAGGATATGTAGGCTTTCTGTACATTCCTATTTATGCAGCGTAAACTTGGCGCTGCCACTCAGGAATATCAGCCGCAAGGAATTGTCTAACAGCGTTTAGAACCAGCTTGCCAATGCCGGATGTCAAGCTAGCCAGTGATTTGCGAATAGGTCCCGCCTGCACTGTTCCCTTTTTCTTCAGTGAAGCACTGTTGTAGCAAAACATGTCGGGTCAAGAAAGGACATGGCTGCAAAGCTTTCATTGAAGCTATGGAGATGCTCAGGATTTCTGGCCTGCGCTCTTCTGGCGATGCAGCGGCGGAACGCGGCGATTGGCAAGAGGCGGCAAGCCAAAACAAAGAGGGACCTCTGCCCCGGAACATGGAACATCCATGACCATCCTCAAATCGCTGGCTTGCCAGGAGAGTTGAGTTGAGGCCTCACTTGGGGACAGGTTGGCAATTAGATGCATGACTGAAAGTACCAAGCTGAGAAATAGTGATGATCCCAGCAACGAGACAATGAGCAGTGTTGTGGTTGCTACCCTTGGCTTGGCAGATTGCAGATGTGATTTGACGAAGAGGCGGATGCCTGCTGGGCGTCGGCTATGCTCATCGCACAGCGCCAGGTGTGTTTTGCATGGTCCCTGTGACTTAAAGGTTCATTGGACTAAGCAACTACTTGAATACTTGATGATCTGGCCTCATCTTAGCCCAGCTAAGTAATGGCCTGGAGGTAGATTACCCAACTGTAAGTAGGGTGATATCTCCACTTCGAAGTGGTTACTACGTGAGTTCCAAGAATCTCCTAAGGTCCCAAGTGCCCCTTTGAGGTGTGCTTCCTGCAATGTTAAGTTCTCCTTCCACTGCAGTGTCTCACGCTGCGCTAGGCTTTTTCTAGACAGCTCGTATCGATGCAAAGGTTTTTGCTCCGCTGGGCTTGGTTCATAAACTTATTTCACGCCAACGCGGGTCCATAGCCAGGAGCCCACACCTGGCATCCTTCGCCTAAGCGAGGGGCTGGTGAAATCGCGGCGTGACTTGGCCACATGGCTGTCAGCGAATGCTTTGTTCCGCGCTTGCTGAGAGGTTTTGCAGCCGTCACCATGGCTGGTGCTTTTTTGCAGCAGGGTGATGCCAGCCGAGCAGCAGGTGGCTCGGCGCAATGGAGCTAAGACGCCCAATTTTGATATCTTCCTCGTCTTGACTCCTCAGCAAGTTCGGTTTTTAGTGCCATGGCTGTCAATGCTGGATGTTGCTTTGCTTTGGTGGTGTTCAGGTGATATCTTCAACGCAGACAAGCGGTACTCGGACGCGCTGGGCGTGCTGACATCTGAGGAGCAGTGCTGCACATGGGTTTGGCCTCGGCAACATCAAAATGCTTCAAAAGGTTTGTTGCATTCGCCAGTCATTATTGCATGCTTCCAAGAGGCAGTTTGTTAACAACATCAGAATGAAGTGGTGCCAGGACGCTGGCACAGCCCCGCTCCGCTGTATGGTCCTGCTGAAACGTGCAGAGGCAAAGCAGGGGCTGCAGGCTAAGCATTGGAGCAGCTGGGTCCTTACATGGAGCATAGATTCCGGGTAATAGGGCTGTTTCAACAAGATTCTAGAGCTGAGATTCTAAATTGTGATGGCTCGAGTCTTCCAAGACAGGTGCTCCACCAGAAGTGGCAGCACAAGGCCAGGTGGATGACAGTGCAGTTGCAGCCTTTTGTTTGTTTCGTTTGCGCGTGCCACCGCGCAGCGTGGATTTAGATAATTTACACATTGGTGTCTTGGCTTGCTTTCTTGAGATGTTTAAGAACGAAGTGCTGATGTCTGGGAGTACGGCTTACAGAGCAGCCCAGGCTTAGCCTAGCACTCATGAACTCATGCACCCTTGCAACTTCTGATTCTACCATGTAAGCTGCCTGAAGCCTCGAGATGCTTTCCAGCAGATCTGAATGTAACGCAGTCGTCATGCAGATTGTCAAGTATTCCTCTTCTTCGTTGAGCGGAGGCTGTCGGCTGTTCTGCAAAAAGCTACCCCAAGAAAGTCTGAAATGGCAGTGTGCAAAGTAGACGTAGCCAGAGTGCAATTGCAGTCCAACTGGTGCTGTCATGCTTTTTTTGCGAGTCCCCGTGCTTTCTGTTGCTGTGGACCTGCCGGGTCTCCCTCGCCCACAAATTTTCCTACGCAATCATATCTGGTAAGCAGAGCATTTTCTGCATGCAACCCACCTACAGCTTCATTTACTCCCGCAATTTGCTTGTCAAGCTTGTTCTTACACAGGTTTGCAGGGGTGGTAACTAGGTACAGTTAGTCATGCGCCAACAGCCACTTAAGCTCGAAGGATGCCTTGGATGACTGCGTGGCAGCACTGCGTATGGGCTTCGAGCGGCCTCGAGCGCTGTGCCTGGCTGCAGAGGCTGGCGCCTGAATTTCACACATGGTTCTTCAGAATCACAGCTAGTGGGTTGCAGCCTCTCAACAGACCATCGCTGACCTGGGGCAAAAAGCAACGTTTTGGTCAGGCGTGCAGAGCACTCTATCTGCGAGAAGCCAAGGCAGGGTGACCTAGTGAAGCCAGCCTCTGGCAATTTCTTGAGCCTGGGAGGAGGATTTGCTCGAAAGCAACATCCGCAGCCATTGGATGGAGATGGCCGTGTTGCTTGGCATAAACAAAGGTGCTACGAAACAGCTGGGCGCAGTTGGGTCCGAGCAGGCGTTACCTCGAGGAGGCCTGCGCCGAGCAGGAGGACCCTGCGTTGCAGCGGCGTCTCCGTGCCTGGCGACGGGAGGCAAAGAGAAGGGGTGGAGTGAGCTGAAATTGTTGGATTTGAGTCAGCTGGCTGCTGACGAGTGAGTGCTTGATGTCAGGCGCCACCCCGGCCAACACCGGTGCCGATGCCCCCGTTTGAGACCTGGCATGTCCTCTTTAGGACGGAAGCAGAAGATAGTTGTAGGACTCCCTGCGGGTGTAGACCGTATAAACTACAGGGTAAGTTGGACAGCCGCTGCGCAAGCCAAGGATTGGAGCAAAGTTCCAAAAAACGAAAAAGCAAATTATTTTGGATATGTGGATCGCGTCTGGGTCTGCAGCAGGAGTTGCTGGAAGCTGAGGGTCCTTCACTTTCATGCGAACATCTTTGAAAGGCCATCGTCCGTACCAGCAGGTGTAAAGGATGTATCTAGGCAGTGCATTCGTGAACGGCGGTAGCACGGAGATGTAGTAGGTAGAAGGCCAGAGAGCACCCATTTCGACAGAACCTGATCTTAGGCAGAGTGCGGTTCAACGAGATGGAACTGCAGCGGATCTGGGAGGAATCTGCGTGTTTTGAAACATGTTCTTGTTGTTTGCTGAAGGGCATGCATATGAAAGATGTGTACCAATGGCGTCGGGTCTTGTCTCTCATGTGTTCCTGCATGGTTTGCAGGAAGTGAGCAAGGAGTCCAAGGTTGGGCAAGAGGCTGTGATCGGCACCCTGTCTGCTACCAAGCCATACAGGAGGCACCTTCAATTCAAGGTTCTTGCAGAGCAGGTACTCTTTTGTCCTTCGCTCACTTGCGTTGCAAATGCATGCATGAGCCAAATTGTCTGACTGCCAACCCCGGCATGCTTTAGACAAGAGTGTGCCATCTAGGCAAGGCTGCATTCGTTCGGGCGCTGAAGCGCTTCAGTGGGGACATTGAGGACCGCTTGTTGTCAAGATTTCGGAGGCTGCACCATTCTTATAATGTGTGGGGGTCAAAAAATTTCGGCCTGGGGCCGGGCAATGCGCTGCAGGAGGAAGAGGCAGATGCACTCTTCCAAGAGGCTGATCAAGACCAGGAGACTTGCCATTAGAATCATTAGAACAAAGCAGGTGCTTTGGTAAGGCTCTCCTCTCTGCATTGAGGATGGTTGGCTTGCCTACGCTGACTTCCGGCAGACTCTCAGTCACATAGGGGACAGGGATTAACAAACATATAAGCATCAACAACAGTTTTTTTTAAGCATCAAAAGAAATTATTTTAAGCATCAAAGAAAACTTGTGCCCTTTTCTTGGGAAGCACACCAATCCGGAATGTTTTTTTGATGCGTAGGCTTCGACCCTACACCCTGGCGGGAGGAGAGCAGGCAGGACAGAGGCAATGAAGGAATGCTCATCATCTTTCATCAGTTTTCACAAGCTTGAGTAATTTTCATATTTGTCATCGCATTCATCATCATTTTCACGAAATGTCATGATTTTGTTGATATTTTCCTGATTTCTCATCCTTTGTCAGGGTTGCTTCATCATTTTCATGACTTTTCATTGTTGTCCCGTGATGTTTCATGATTTTGCATGTCTGTTCATAATTTTCATGATTTTGTCATTTTTTTGTTTCATCGTGCGGATACTCACATGTGTACAGGATTTGTCATCACTTTCATCATATTTAGTGATCGTTCATAACTTTCCACCATCTTCCGAAAAAAATCATATTGTCCAATCATTAATTATTATTTTTTGATCATGCTTATGTCCTTCTCATCATGAGTCACATCACATTTCCAAATCAAAGCGGCGGAAGACAGCACATGTGGAAATCTTCGTCCAGGTATTGCAACGGGGGGGGGGTTGCTCCCCCCAACCCCCCCGCTGTTATTTTTCAAAGCACATTCACGCAAGCATGTGTCATCATAGTCCCCTCTTCACCATCATTTTTCATCAGTTTCCTCTTTATTCATCATGTTCATTGTTTTTCACATTGACATTTTTCGCAATGGTCATCTATTTCCACAATATTTCTTAACTCTGCCTTGTTTGTTCATGATATTTCATGTTTTTCTTAAATTTCCATCTTTGCTTATCATGTTTCATCAGGTTTCACCATTTCTCAGCATTTATGATTTGTGTTTTTTTTCTTTTTTTTTGATTTCATGTTTTTCCATGTTTCTTCATGTATCATACTTTTCATCCTGTTTGATTTGTATCATTTTTATGACGGAATCATCAGTTTTTATGATTTTTCATGTTGTTCCATCACTTTTCATCATAATTGCCTATTGCCATCATTTGTCATAATTTCCTAATTTTTCCGATTTTTGTTTTCATTTTATTTTTTCATTTTTTTGCACTATTATTATTAGTAGTCCTACCATTGCTGTTGCTACTATTATTATAACTTCCTACTACTGCTGCTGCTGCTACTACGCCGACGACTACTACTGCTGCTACTACTACTACTACTACTACTACCGCCGCTACTACTACTAGTTAGACGTCAACGAAACACTTTTTTTATTCTTGCTTTTTGTTTTTGCCCTACTAAATATATTTTGATGCTTACCAGCTTTTTTTGGAATGCGCTGGGCATATCTCATTTTTTTGCAATTTTTTTTTGGATCCCTCACCCGTCACATGGGGGTGATACCTTTCCCGCGGTTTGCCTTCTGTGCTTGAGGATCATGCAGATGGACCACACTCAGTGACAGCCTGCTGGCAGACTCAAGCCCAACCTCCGCAGAGACAACGCCGGCCGCCAGATTTGTATTCCGTCTCCGAGCACGGCCTCCGTGCTGTCAAATCAAGCCTGGGTGGATCAGCGGTTAAGAAATTGACTGCTTCGGCAAAACAGGGGTCATGCTTGAGTAGCTGTAGTAGGAGCACACCTCGGCGATCATGAAACAGAGACACATCAGATTTGGCAAAAAAAACATGCAAGACTCCGCAGCTGCTGTTGATTGGCTCTAATTCCGCCCTCGACTCATGCTGTAGACCTCCGCGGGCTGCTGCGAAGCGAAGGGCTCAGCCAAAGGAAATTGCCATGCCTTGGCATTGGTATGACTTCTATTTCGGGTGTCCGGCAATGTGGTCAAGTCACTGTGATGCTGTAAAAGGCTGAGACTTTGTTCCATTCATGTCCAGTTGCTGGGCGAGAGCATCCCAGCACTGATGTCTCAGGCAAGCCATCTTGTCAAGACGACGGTGGTCAAGCTTTCACTGACGGCTCCCTTCCATGCCGAAGGCCAGAAAACTGACGCTAGACATCCTAGATTGAACGTCTTAAGTCTTGAGTTTTTGGGAGCTGCCGAAGAAAGCTGCATTTCGTGCAGTGTTGAACACTCTGCCGCTGTTGCTATTTTTCAGGGTGTCGAGTATGCCACAGCGGATGCCCTCAGTGATTTGAAGGCCTGGGTGGTCCCCTAGTATCTGATGTATGCATAAGTTTGCTTACCCCCAAGATCTCCTTTTGTTCACGGTTCTCACATCGTCTTGAACTCCTGCCTGCCTATCACTCTGGTTTGTACGACGTGAGTGGGCTTTGAAGACGTTGTTGGGTTCTTCTGTCATGAAGATCTACCCCGTGCATGGTCCATGCAGTACATCATCCTGAACAACATTTTCCTTCATACCTATAGGATCCCATAATATCCCATATACAGCCCCTATACAAGCTCCTCAGGGTAAAAGCAACCGAACCTTTGGGTAACCCATGTAAGCTTCCTCTATAAACTAGTCAGTCTAGCGACATACCAGTCTCGCGACATACCGACATACAGACTGAGCAATGTGCAGATCCCATGGGCTGCAACACATATGTGCACGCTCCCGGCATCACGCCAAGAAACCCTGTGCATTGTATATGATTTTCTATTCCTGTACAGTCATGATCTGGCCCCCCCAAACACTTCACGTGAAGATGCTAGTTGGCATAACGGCCCTGTACGACCCCATGAAAAGCATCGTTCCAGAATCTGAAGGCAATGGCTCGATATCATCCCCTCAGCACCAGTACAGCCATCAGATAGTGGCCATCCCGATACAAATCTTGTATAGAGTATGGTCCATCCACATCCAAACATGTGTGCAACAGTTCTCCCAACATGAGCTGTCGCTGCAATACTTCTATGTCTGCCTTTTCCAGCGCACGAATACAAGCCCTGCACATTCCATGAATGATTCACAGATTACACCTCCCTGCCCGTGCCATAAATACATGAATACTGATTTTTTTTTCGGTACTCCTGCAACCTTGCCTCATTCCACGTAAAGCCTCAATCATGCGAGTGCTTTTCGCGCACTTACTGTCTCAAAGAATCATATTCCTTCATGACATGCCCGTGCGGCTTGAAAGTGGGCGAGGAGATCACCAAGGCTCTCTTCGGAATCCAAGAAGTTTTCCCAGGATTTCCATGATTGAAAAAACCGCTTAATGGTGACATTTATCTTTGATTACTGTTAGGCTACTTGTAGGAGGTCAAAGCAAGAATCTAGTCAATTAGCTCAGCTCACTCTGCTGATCAAGCAAGTTGGGATTCAAGACTATGCATTTTTTCCGGTTGACAGTTGTAATCATCGAAAGAGTCGGAAGTGTGCAAAATCATCCCTAGAGAGCGCAGTTGAGGCTACCTACTCACATTGAGGCTCCATGGCCACGGACAATAAGACATTATGCCAGTAAAAAGAGGATGATATGTGACAGATGCACCTGCAGAAGATTCCACCGTCCTAGAGATAGTACAGGAGACACCACTCTCCCGGAGATGGTTAAGTAGCATTAGGTCCTGTTATTTTGTCCTATTGTTTTATAGATGCCGCGTGGAAGGAAGCCCGGGTGGGATCCAATCGGGGGGCTGATCGAGCATTGAAAATTTCCGGCAAAAGTTGTGGTATGAATCTGAAAGCTTCTATCCGGCAAGGGATCCCATATGGGATCCAATCTCGGAAGATTTGATCCAGGCCTGTGTCAGATTGAAGAGTGAAGATGTTTGGCCAATTCGATGGGGATCTTCAGTCTCCAATCTGGACCCCAGAGGCACCCGGGTTCAGACCTAGGTTCCTGGGGTGCTGATGAGGCCATCTCCCCCCCGCCACCACAAATTGACTTGCACGAGAAGGTGGTCTGACAAAGCGAAAGCTGCAGGGACTTGGAGATGGACAGGGAAACCAGACATGCAAATAACACAAGAAATCTGTTTGCCATTGGACTTTGTTTTGCCTGCAAGCGTTGCAGCCAAGTGGAAGGCAAAAAACATTACGCTCACGCAACAAAGCAAAGCAACCACTGACAAAGGCAGCGAAATTTACATTTTTTGAGTCAAACTTCGGGAACTTGCCATTCATGTTCTGCGCTGAGTTCAATCAGTGCTGAGAGACTACCCGGCTGCGAGGCTGAGATGCAACAAATGGCCAGCAACGCGAGGAAGCGAGATGATTTCGTGAAGGCTTGCGTGTTCGGACATGCAACTATATGCAACTTTCGCAGGGCATCTGCACTGGACCCGTCAGGGCCAAATTACGAAGCTTGAGCAGCTGACATCCATGCTGGAGAAGGCCCGGTTGCTAGCAGACAGGGAAACTACAAGTAGATGCGTCGTGACAATTGCTCATGTTATGGGTTATGGCCTTGGCAGCTCAAGGCTCAGTGACGCCTGTGGCAAGCATTCCTCTGTAGGACCAAGGCTACACGCTCAATCAGCACCAGCAGAAAATGCAGGCAGGTCCGTTGCATCCCTAGATTATTGCATGGACCTTTGTTCAAATTGCTGAGTTCCCATGCCCAAGCGTACAAGTCAAGATTCGACCAAGTCAGCCAAGCAAACTTCTGCGAGCATCAAGACCTTGTAAGAAACATGGCAGTGCTATGCAATGAGAAATGAGGAGCAGGAAGAGACCGTGAGGAAGCTCGAATCGGAGACAGCCGTGCGCTTCCTAGTGCTGAACTCGCTGTTCATGACTGAGCAAGCTGGCCCCCTCACAGATTGCGTAGTCCAGACTGGATGCAGTTTTGAAGGAGCTGCGCCAGGAGTTGAACAGCGAGGCAGGGCGCACCACGCGAGAAAAGAGTAGTTTGGATTGAAGCTTCACTGAGAGTGAAGCTCTGCTGATTTGTTCAAGACTCTGACGAGTGTGTCACATGGAGTGCAGAGGTGGCCAAAGGCCAGGATCTGAAGACGAAGGCCGAGCATCTTGAAGAGCGAGTGGCCAGCGGAGCCCTGAGCCATCCTGAGCCATCCTGAGCCTGGTGGAATCTTGTACAGATCAGAAACGCCCGAGCATTTTCTCTTGTCTGTGCCACGGGCCTCTTTCTTGGACCAAGCTTCAAGTATGCTTGCAAAAAAAGCTTCTGCCTGAGGTGTTCAGGACCTTGCGAAGCAAAACTACGAGGTGGGGCACATAAATGATGATGATACCTGACAATTCATGTATCCAGACGCTGAGCACCAAAATCGGCGGTGTCAAAGCTAGGTTCTACATCAGATGCAAAGCAAAGCGCAGCAGGAGCAGATGGAGGATTCTGGGCTCAAGGGTAACCTCCAAAACATTGACAACTGTAAGATTTTCACAGAGCAGTATTGTAGTGCTTCTGCAGGTTGAGCAGATTTGGCATGAGCTTGCTATGTTTTTAGCATGTGACAGAAGCTTGTGGCCTGGCCTGGGGGCTGCGGATCTCGTTGCACTTCTTGTGTGAGGGACGGTATCCAGTACATTCCCTCACATGCTCGAAAGGAGTTGAAGAAAGCCCGACAGGAGCCTTTGCCGTGAGGGATCGGGGTGGTCTTGTGCTGGTGCAAATGCGCATGTTTGGTGTAGTGAGCCGCAAGAGACCGTCACGCGGTTGTGGAAGGAAGAGATGCTTCCAGCTTGGCTGCTTGCGTTCAGGACTTGGAGAAGCATGCCCTGGAAGCAGCGCGCAAAGACGTGACATGACGTCGGTGTGATGTTAGTTTGCAGGCACGATAAACGATTTGTTTAAGATACTGGCGGATTTCAGCCCTGCGGCTACGGCCCAATCGGTTTGGGGCACAATCGGTTTGGGCCAGGTTTAAGTAAGTCGCTTGCCCAATCCAGTCTAAAAAGATGTGCACATGACATGTGCACATGAGAAGGGGCTCCTGGCAGGCAGGAGTCAGGGCGTCCTCTAAGAGTCCCTTCCCAAAAAAAGGCAAGGAATTGTTATGAAACCGGCTCGGTCAGGTTGAGAGATTTCGGTTCGACCACCATTGCCCGACATGTTTAATGATGACATGTTTTTAAAGACTTTGGACAGGCAAGTTAAGATGAATTATTGACAGGGGCAACGTTGGCAAAGGAGAGCTCTGCTCGCTGTGGATGATCAAGGGTTGTGACTGCCACCTTGGAAGAATGCTGAGGACAACGTCGTAAGCAGAAGTTCTGTGCTGCCACTGAACAATGGAGCATTTTTTTGGCAGAGGGTCATGCTTTTGGGCGGAGGACGGCTAACCCAAAGTGAAGGGCAATGCTGACAAGGGTTTCAATATTCAATCACCACTTTCCCAGCACCTTGGCGTTTTTTGTAATTAAATGTTCAGGCATTCACGGCAGCCATCCATTTCCATTGTCTGGACGATTTTGACATTCAGCTGTTGACAACCAGTGTCACTACAACTCCACTTCTGGTAGGGTACGCTGGTGAGGACGGAATCTCCGTGGTTGCTTGTCATATGTATAAAACCAAAACAAATTGGCTTGTTGGGGCCATGCTTTGCCTTGGCGCGGACTGAGGCAGAGGAGGTGTCGACGAGTCTTGGCAGTTAGTCATGCTCATTCATTGCTGTGACGTGGCGAAGATGTGACGCATCTGTCTTTCTAAGGAAGGCGAGAAAAGACCTGGATGGGGCCACATCTGCTGTACGCGGAGAGATGAGCAAAGGCGTGCTTATGTAAAGGGCAGGTGATCGGGGAAGAAACTGCGGTGGATGTCAAGCTGAACTTCGGGCGGCTTACAGTAATTCATTCCCGACAATTTCCTTCACATCAGTATTGGATACTGGGTTCCCCGAAGAGCTCATAACTTGTCTGCAACGCCACCAGGCCTGCAAGATCTGCAGCTTCTCCGCTGCAAACAAAAAGTCCAAAGCTTTGGTCCTCATGGTTGATTGAATGCTGGCGGGCTACGGACAGAAGAAACCCATGGCCGTTTGATCTTTAGCCATGACCTCCATAGTGTCTCTGCATAAATTGCTTGGTGCCGCAGACACCTTGAGAGAAGCACCGGCTCCCTCAGTGCCACCAAGGGCGAGCCTCTCTGAGTCCATGAAGTGTCTCGGATGCATGAGGAACGGTACTTTGGGGCTTGGACTTCTTCAGGCTTCTCTGTGTGATGATGCCGTATTGGGTGGTGATTGTCAACGTGGGATGCGGCTATGCATCGCCACCCGCTGGATGCCACAAGTCGTCGGATTGTGTGAGGTTTTCAAATGCATACTCCGATTGGATACTATTTCACCTGTAGGGAGCGCATCAAGCGTACAGTGGTTCAGCCACGTGTGCTGCATGCTGTGTATTTCGCACCCATTCCGGCACGCCTTGAGAGACTGGGATGCATTACAAAGAACTATGATTATGCTGACCGAGCTAGGGGCAAAAGGAAGCTGTAACCTATTGCAGATGCAAGCTGCGAATTCGAATTTGACTGTGAATTTGTGCCTTCAAGCAATGCTTTGCCTATGGGGTAGCTAAAGTCTTTGGGCGGGGACTCTTCCAAATAAGCATCTGATGAATCCGAAGACGGCCAAGGCAAAGCTTCGAGGCTTTGGAACAAAACATGAAGGAGCCTTCTCTGAAAGGGCGCTTCGCAGTGGGTCAGAGTGCTTTGGATCTGCCAGTCAAGCCGAGCATAGCCAAGCGGTGTAATCATTGTCGCGAAGGAGACACGCCGGGCCCTGGAGGCAGCATTTCGGATTTGTGGGGTTGGGGTCTCATAGTTGCCAACGGGAGGCGCAGTGCGATGCCATCCTCCAAGAGACCAAGCAGAAGCAAGAGGCAGCCAGCCACGGCTGCATGTTCATCCAATGCTGTACTTGGCCACCAGGGCCAGCCGGCCAGCATTCCAGAAGCTTTGACCCCATGACCCGATGCTTGTATCCTGCCGACAGCCCCCGAGGAGTTGCCACAATGCACTGTATACTGCTCAATCATGATGATGGTTTGCAAAGGTGCATTGCGTAAACCACGGAGTCATGGAGCTTACCTGGTAACACCAAGCTACAAGGCCATGGAGCAGTCTCTGACGAGGAAGATTGCCCAGGCGGGCTGCAATGATGCTCTAAGGGCTTTAGTCAAGTTTCCTTGAATGCTTAAACGCAATCATGCTGATTGGCCTGAAGCTGGCAGTCCAAATCTGTGCTGGCTCGACGCCGCAAGGTTGAAGAGGCCTCAAAGCAGCTGACCGAGGAGCAGGCATGAAGTGGGAATGGGAAGAGTGGGTAAGGAGTATTGGGACATGCAGATTGGGACATGGAGCTTGTGCAAGAATATCCTGCAATCCCAAGAGCTTCTCACTGCACGGAGTTCTGCATTCCGGGCTTGCCACGAGGTGGCGCTCGAGAGGAGTATCCGTCAGCAGGAGGAGGCAGCCGCTGCTGCGTATTTGCTAAAGAAAAGAACGATGAGGGGCCCATGGGCTTGGTTTGAAGGAAAAACCCTTAGCCCCACAGATTCAGCCAGCCCAAGGAAAAAAGTCACTGCCGATTGTGGGTCTCGGCTCTAGTGTTAGTGTCAAAGCCAGCCGGTGGTTCTTATGCAAAACGAGGTGGATGAATCTCAAGCAGCATCAGAGACTCAATGTACTGGTATGAGTATAGTCGGCTCTGGGATGTACATGCATCGCAGCAGATCATGGAATGAGCCCATGTCTGCTGTAGCTCTGTGTGCGTCTTTGAAAGGCAGCTATACAAGCGCAGCTGAAGAAGCTGGATGAGGACCTCAAGGCAGCAGACCGTGGTCTCGAGTCTCGAAGTTCACTAGACAGATTCAAGCCGTACACCTCGCTTTTGCCAGTTTCAACCAGGGCTCAAAGGCCCTGTCAGCCATTCGCCGCCTGCACTTCGGCGCTTTGCTGCGTGGACTCTGCGCTTAGATTTCAGGGTTTGAAGGGTTAGTGTTCGGAGATCCTTGCCCGGCATCAGACATAGAATATCTTGCTTTCCGCCCCGCAAATTACCAACCTGAATTTCTTGCCCTGCAGCCCGAAACCGATGGCCAGAACTTGCATTGCCGGCATGATCATTTGCCCCATTGCGCCTTGCAGCGTTTCCTCTACAGTAGTGTCACAATGCACTGTTGACAACGATGCTCACGCAAGACAGTAGCGCTCCTCCGATTGTATTTTTTGCCTATGTACTCAAAAACACGTGCCTTGCACAGGGCGACTGCCAGGACGGGTGCTCTGCACATTTTGTAGCTTTCTGTTTGCAGAGAGGTGTTTGGCATGATGCTTGCTTGAAAGCTCAAGCTGCAAGTCATTCTCAGCGATTCCTTCCTCAAGTGAAGCCGAGCCAGCTCTGTTCATTGCACCGTCTCAAACCTCTCAAATCGAAAGCAAGGTTGCTTTGCACATCGTGCTGCTTCTGAGTACTGAGACAGAGCCGCATTGGTTGAGGAGCTCAGGCACGGCGTCCAAGAGGGTCAGGTACAATTGCAGCACGTCCGCCGTGAGGCCGGCTGCTCCATGACTTGATGATCTCCTGAGGGCTTGCACTCGTGAACGCACGATGGGAGGGTTTTGCGCTCTGGCAGAGGGACGCGTCAACGAGAAAGTAGGTCTGTACCGCTCTCCAGCCATTGTGCAAGGCCGAAGACCGGAGCGCGGCGGTTTTAGCGGAGAATCGGGCAAATATTGAGCTGCTGCAAGGCACTTCGCATACCACCCAGTGGACCCAAAATTCCTCCAATAAGTTTTTGCTGGAAGGTGAATCTGCGCGGCTCAACGCTTTCTGCTCTGGTGTCTCAGGGCTGCCGACAAGACAGGTGCACTGGAGTGAAGTTTGCATTCGTGACGTGTCGTTTGCCACACTGCTTTCTGAGCTTGCCTTGCAGCCGTAGACAGTGTCGTCGCATGCTATGAACAGCATCCATCAGCTGTAGGTGGGTTCGCAGCAGACTCGGCAGAAGAAGCCATGTCTTACTCTCGCGTAGGTGGAGTGGCGGTTGCCAGAAGACACGCTGAAGCAGCTAGAGAAGGTACAGGCCATGTTGCATCCACTCGTGACTCGTGACATGCTCACAGAGTACGTTTGGACTGGTCCATGAAGTTAGACACAAAGAGCAGGACCGGGAGCCAGTGGACGACCCCTCCCTGGTCGGGGATGCACAGGCCTATAGCAATATTGCAGCATTGCTCCTCTTCAGCGACTAGAGTAGATTGACCAGACTAGACCAGAAAGTTAATTTCATGAATTGCCGAAGGTGCTGGCCAGCAGCCCAAGCCATCTCAAGACATTGCACTTGAGCCCTTTGCAGGCCAGCTTTTTCTCGCCACCCTTCGAGGCCTGGCCTTTGCTTGTTGCCTTTGAATACGTGTAGCCTTCCCCTTGCGTTGTGAAACCATGTGAAGGCGGATTCCTGGTCAACTCAACAGTAGCAGCCCACATAAGATTTGTATATTTACCACAGCAGCTTCAGCTTGTAGGGCTGACGCCATCCTGCCTGTAGGCAGCCGGGACTCGTGGCATGCAGCTGGAGCTGCGAGTTCACACCCGCCGCTCAGGACCTGGGGACGAGGCCGGATATCTGAAATTTGGAAAGCAGACATTCAGCACGAGTTCTTACTCTTCAGCATTCATCACCGTGCAGACTCTGGGTTGTCTTAAGAACTTCAAGCCTTCACCCACTCTGCAGGAAGATTCGTCCGGGAACCAATGCTCCCTGTACCTTTGGGCCTCTGCTGGTTTGCAGCTAGTCTTCCGCCTCTTCCTGGGCTGGCCCCCCAGATGCTGTGTGCGCCGGTTGCCACAGAAATGGCCTGACATTGAAATGAAATATCATAGGCGACAAAAGCAAGAGATGCATTGGCACTGCAGAAGAAGCTGCCAGGGGCAGATTTTAATTTCTTATGTTCCCAAATGCTCTACACAAGGATTCTCGTTTGAAAGTTTGGGCTCCAGGGTCCAGGAGACCAAACGTTGTAGCGTTCGCAAAATGCTTGCAAGCGTTGACGAGCTCGAGGCCCCGAGGGTTGCGATCCATGTAACTGTCGTCACTTTTGGACATTCGCATGTCAAAAGTATTGTCAAAAGTGCCACCAGTCACAGGGACGGGGCCTTTGGGCAGTCGTCATCCTCGTAACTGGCGACGCTTTCGCAGTCTTGTGTCTTTGTTGCGTGTCAAGAGTGTCTAAAGTGTCAAAAGTCACGGGAAGGTGGCTGTTGGGGTTGCCGTCCTGGTAAGTGTCGTCGCTTTCGGAGTCTCGCATCTTCGTCGCGTATCAAAAGTATCAGCAGTCGCGGGGGTGGGGCCCTTGGGGGTCTGCTATTCTCCCTCGTCTTCTTGCCGCATGTCAGAAGTGACAACAGTCACAGGGGCCCGCTGACTGGGAATTGCCATCCTCGCAACTGTCGTCCTAAGATGGACTGGGTTGGAATGGACTGTGCAGAGCTTGATGGAGGATTATTTTGGAATTTGGTTCCCGTATTGCACTGCACAGCTGCAGTAATTGTTGTGTGGTGAACGCTTGTCGCCCGTGTCCTGAGACGAAGGGCTGGTGTGTTGATCAGGAGAAATGCCCTTTGCAATGCTGCGGGTAAGGCACGGAGTCCGTGGTCCTGCGGCATAGTTTCGATGGCAAGTCTCCTTGCGGCCTGAAGTGTCTCGGCGCCTATTGCGGTCACAGCGCCAGACTTTCAATGCGTTTGCTTTCTGCTTGGACGCTGTCATTGGCACTTGCTTTTCTTCGTTCTTGTTTGATGAATAGCTGAGGCGCATGGGTTCCATTGTTGAACAGAAGTCCATTGATGGCTCGCTCAAATTGGGAATCGAGATCCACGAGTCCTTGGTGGAAGCTCGGGCAAAAGCTTTCAAGGATGAATTTGTCCTGTAGCTAAAAACAAAAAGGATTTCTGTAGCACAGAGGCCGTTTGAATCTAGACTCAAGCACTCAGGTTGTCTTCCGTGTGCGTGTCTGTTTACATTCAGCAGCGAAAAGTTGAAATCTAAGGAGAGTACAGCAACAGGTTCCGGCCGCGCAGCTGAGTCTGTCTTCGCACAACAGCCTTGAAAGCTTGCCGCACTTTTCCAAGGTGGTGCTTCTAACCCTATGAACATGCAGGCGGACGAGCAGAACGCAACCCTGCTCAATTTAGAACCTAAAGCCACTAGAGAAGCCTTGAAAGCTGATGATGGCCTTCTTCATGCATGGCCTTTCTTTGCAGCAGCTGTTGCTTTTCCTACGGGTCGGGTGGAGCCGGACGCTCGCATTGTCCGCCTTCATGGAGCAAGCACACATCTCATCCTGAATGGAATGATGACATGTCGTACTGAGAGTTGCAACGCATTTCAAGCCCAAGGGGTTCCACTCATACGTCTGCCCAAGGAGCCGCATGGACCTGTGGATGGAGTGCTTGCAGTGCCTTGGAAAACAGGAGTTAGCTGGCCATTCGCGCAATCTACACTATCAAAGGTGCAAGTCATTCAGTACACGGTGTATACCAGGCATTGGATTGAGTAGCACGCCTGTAGATGCGGGCAGTGCAAGTTTACAAGTAGGACAGGTGCGCATCTGCTATGCGTTCGAACATGCCGAATGGCCAGTAAGTCCACTAGCCTCGGAAGTGTGGAACTGCGTTTGCAGTAGCTTCGTGCGCATACCTTGCTGGCTCATCCCGCTCACAGCCACCCATGCAGGCTTGGGTAAGAAGGGACATTCAGGCTTCAATGTCCGTGGCTTTGAAACCACAGATAGGTGTACGCACGGTTCAAGTGGCAATGCAGCCGCCGGCAGCATGCTAACTAACTTGGCTTGGATGCCCAGGTACAGCGCTATGTGAATCACCGCCTGCTGGAATTGATGCAGTCGCAGGGAAAGGCCCCTTGTCTCTCCTCAGCTACCTGAAGCATCCTGAGGCTGATTGCCATAGGCTGGGAAAAGGCTGCCAAGATCTGTGTTGTAGGCGGTAGAAGCAGAGCGCAGGGATGCTTATTGGCAGAGCTGAGGCATTCCTGGACCAGTTGCACAAAAAGGCAGGCCACGCTTTGAGCCTTCCAAGGGAGGCACCCAATTCTGAGCATCTTCAGGTGGACGTGATGCGTTCACGAGCTGTTCGGCGTGTGCAATGGCGTCTTGAGAACGGCCCGCTACTGTATCAGACTTTCTCGAAAGATCAGGCCGGACGCTAGCTGCAAGAGAAAGAGAACGAGTACATGATGGATACCAATTCCATGGACCATGCAGTCTGGCATGCATTTTATCGCATTGGGCTTGTTGACTCCGCTCGATTAAGGCGGTGCGAAGCACTGCATTCCAAGCAGCTGGCATCAGTGGCATGCAGCGGCTTGGCATGATGGCCACTGTCAGTATGTATCATCAGCAGTAGCTGCAGCAGTGTGCAGAGCAGACTTTTGCCACAGAGCTTGCATGGATCTCATGGCTCGTGGTGCTGCCAAGACAGGCTTGTTTTCTATCCACAAGGCTGCGCAGGCACCTTCGTTTTGAGGGCTGTGGACCGCGGTCGAGTATAATATGCTGCATGAGTTCGCAAGCGTGTTTGGAAATAGACAGGAGCACGTGCGCACCCATGACTCTGTGACTACATTCCCAAAAAGGTTCATGCTTGTCAAGCCGCGAGCTGTGTCATCATAACCAAGCCATGCTACGTGGTCCCCATGCTGACGCCGCAGGAACAAATACATTTCGGTAAAATCCCCGCAAGGGAGCTCTGACAGTAATCCTTCATTCCCAGAGAAACCTGGATCCATTGTTGGGGCTTCTGGCCACCTGGAAGCATCCAAGCTGAAACAAGCCAGGCGCCCGGCCCGGGTTCTGCTCCGTGTTCCTGAGCTGCCCACCGAATTGCACCATGCGCTGCTGGCTATGGGCAGGGCGACTCCGGAAAGAGGCAAGCGGGGCAGCAAAACTTCGGCGGAGGAACATGAGAAGGGTGTACGTACTTTGACGCACAATCCACCAAAACGAGGGGAGTTCGTTCGACTAGCTAGCTGACTAGGGCTTTGCTTGCCGATGCTTGTGGAGAAGGGCCGGCATGCTTGCGCAGGCACGCCAGGAGCCAGCTGACCAACCAGAGCTGCTGGGCTTTACCGGATTTTACAAAGCACGTGGATGTTGACT
This sequence comes from Symbiodinium pilosum, assembly GCA_905231905.1. NCBI lineage: Eukaryota > Dinophyceae > Suessiales > Symbiodiniaceae > Symbiodinium > Symbiodinium pilosum. Next base: position 126,991 of record CAJNIZ010010335.1, on the reverse strand, counting down.
TTGCAAATTGTCTTCCAAGAGGCTGCTCGGGCGCATCAACTTCGCCCGTTTCGAGCACCGTGGCAAATGCTGTTTCTTTCTGGTTTCGGCCATGCCTCATCAATACTTATACTTTGCTTTTGCTCTGAGAATGCTGGTGCGCTTAGTTGAAGCTCCAGTGGGCTTGTGACCGTTGATAGGTTGTGCTAGCTCAAAACGGCTGAAGTCGTGCGTGGCATCTCCTGACCTTATCGCAAATTGGGGTGGGGTCTGGAGTTGGACAGAGCAGGGCCAAACCCCTCAGGCTCCTGAGCCCCGTAGACTCCAACGTTCGGATAAAACAGAGGTCCCAACTCGCTCATCCCGTGATATGCCGCCAAGCCCTTTAGTTCCAACAAAGACTCAAGTCCTCCCAACTCAATTCCAGAACCCGTATCTAGAGGCAGACACAAGGATACGCCAGTAGCAACGCTTGTTCATGGTGGTTGGCTCAGAAATGCATGAGGAATGTCATCGATCCAGTGGATGAATCGGTAGAGCTCCCTGGCACTCAAGAGAAGCTTTTCAAGCCGTTTGTGTCTGCAACCTTCAGCTGGACATGCATAAATCCACCGAGGTCAGTCTGCTTTTTCATGCAGAGTAGAAATGCTTTGCAGCATTGAGCAAGCGGTTGCAACTCAGGGGTGAATAGCTGTGCATAGCATGCTGCAGAGGCTGGTGCTGGAAATAGAGGAAGCGCAGCAGGCATCCAAGACTACCATGAGCCCCTTGGTTCTGGACGTGTGGTAGGCCATCTTGTGTCGGATTAGATGCAAGAGTGTGGGCGGCAATGCGCTTTTGCAGACTCACGTCCGTACTTCTGCGCTTACAGAAGCACATCTGTGTTCAGCCTTGCCCAACCAATAGCATAGCTTTGTGTCTGTCATAGTCGTTATGTGCAGAGGTAGTCAGCCACTGCCCATTGAAGACTCGGCCTCTCGCATGGATACCGCTGATCTCAGCAAGCAAGGACTGCATCAACATTAAATACGGTCACGTAGACCACACCCAGCATGAACGGAAGTGACTCGGCCTCCGTATCTCTGCAGGAGCCAGTGCGCAGTCCATGTCGGAGCCATCAAAGGCAGCCATGGCCCAAACATGGTTTCGCAGCAAGGTTGTGCGAGCTCTTCCTAAGCCTGCCCGAATCGTGTGCTTTTTGTGCATTCTTGGAGCATGCCCTACTTAGATTCAACTTCTGCAACTTGTAGTTTCGGCACAAGCAAGCGTTGCAGAGTCTTGCCTTCCTCGAAGTTAATGACAATCTGCTCCGCAAGCCTAAATTCAGCCATCCGCAGAACCCCTGGTACCACAGCCCAGCAAGGACGGTCGTATCGAGCGTGCAGATGTGCAGCGCACGAAGCTGCTCGGCATCACGCGCACCCGAGCATTCGTGTTTTGAAAGCCGTTAAAATGTACGGGTGGTCTTGCTGCCCAGGATCCAGCACAACGGTGCCAAGCCGCCGCCAGAAAGCGTTCAGCAGCTCCCTTCCATCTGGACGACGCAGGCTATTAAGAACTTGCCGCGTTCACCACAATTGAAGAACCCTGATTAAGTAAGTTGTTCACTGTCTCGCCAATTTCGAATCCTGGGGCGTGCGCAGCTTTGATCAGGGCTTCCACAGCTTCGGAGATCTGGAGGAAGGAACCTCCACCCGTGCGAACACTGCCAGCACGGCGAAGGCGCAGACCAGTCATTTCGGACCCTCAACCCAATACGCGTGAGGCTGCGCAGAAGAAATTTTGATGAACATGAATGTGTAGAAGATGCAAACCCATGTATCAGGGTTAATAGCGTGCATCAATATTGCTCTGCACCCGATATTTCACTTCGCTGCGTTCCTAGCAGCCACTGCAGAGTCAGAGGGTGGAGCAACAAGAAGCTACGTGAGGGTACTTCGACCCAGCAGTCATCTCCAACAACGCCGCGCCTTCCAGGACGGCATGACCTGTTGCAGACAGACTATCATAGACACACTGCGTTGGCTTCAGCGGTGTGCTCGCATGGTGACTACCAGACATGTCATCCAGGAGGCAAGGCAGGTCAGCGCAAGGGAAACGGCCGAACTCCGATGTGCAGAGCTCGGGAAGCTGAGATTGAAGGATGGAAAGCTACAGGGAAAAGAGCATGTCATTTGATCCAGGTCAGCGCGGGAGCTCAAGTACAAGGTGCACAATGATGTGCCCTTTGTGTGTTTCGCTCTAGAAAAGAACGATCCGTGAGCCTTGCAGGAGTACAATAAGGGCAGCCAGCCGTTGCCGCAGCCATCTTACTGACCTGTACCTTGGCCTCGAAGTCACAGCAGCACATTCATTTCTCATTCATGGCCCAGAGATCTGCTTTCAAACAGGGCATGAGCGTGGGAGACAAGGGTTGTCCTATCTGCATACATTGGTTGCCTCCATCAGTGACAGCCACGTTTCATGTGGAGCGAATCTGGATTTGTTGTGTCTGCTGCAGGCAGCGCAGCCCGTGACGCATGAGGCAAGGTATCACTGTCTCACCGCGGTTTCACCCTTTTTTAGTTGAGCCCTCGGACAATCCAAGGATCCAATCAAGTCAAGTGACGGAGTCGATAAGCATATGCAGATGATGTAACATCACATGATCTGACGGTTTGTTTTTTTGTACGTTTCCAGAAATGCGCGTTGACGAAGTTGACGGCGCAAAGTTATGGATTCAGCGAGAGCGGAAGGTTCAAACAGGAGTTGTTGAACTCTGCCGTTTTTGCATGCTGGAATGGCGGGTGCCAAGGTGTTAAGCTTGATCTTGATTGCAGCCTTGCGTCTGTTGCAAGGCTGTCCGACCGCCAGGGACATCCTAGAGCCCTAGAGACCATACATGATCATACCGGAGTCAAGGGGACAAGTTGATCATGATGCACAACATCACAAGCTCAGTGCCATGCTTATTCTTTTGAGGCATCAACATTGTCATTTTTCTTCCGGCCATGGGAGATGCCTGCCAGAAGCTTGTGGTTGCAGCCGCAGCCGGGAACTTGGAACAGGCGGCACCCAGATGAGACAATTGATCCCCAGTGTGCACTCCAAAAGCTGCTCCCAAACCTTTTCGCAGTCGTGCAGGTGGAGCGGCTAATCTTGAAGGAGCTTGCCGATGTAGAAGCCAAGGACAGACTTGTAGTGAACAAACGTGGGCAGCAAGCCACCGGCCTTGCTTGGAGGATCATTTCACTCAGTGATTACTTCTAAACTTATTTATAATCTAGGTTATCCCGATTATACGTAGGGTTATAAGTCCAGTGTTAAGTTATAAGTAGCTACGAAGTCCACTTGAGTCACCGAGCATATGAAAGCAGGCACGTCTGGCATTTCTTTTTCTTGGCTGGAGGATGACGATGGGCAGACGGCACTGATTGCTGCTGCACGTGCTGGCCGACTGAAGGTGATACAGAGGCTGTTGGAGTTGCGAAGCGGCATTGTGCTGAACGCTATGGATGCCAGTGGCCGCACAGCCTTGGACCATGCCGTTGAGAATGGCCACGAAGAGGTGGTTTCATTCATGACGGCGGATGTGAGCCTGCTGAACTTTAGTCGAGGGATTATGCCAGCAGTACATCGCGGCGATGGGAAAGTCATGAAGGACATACTTGAAGCTGCTTTGCCTGCTGACGGACAAGCATGGCCTTCATGGGCCGACGTGAACATGCGTGACAGTCGTGGTGCGCCTTTGCTGCATGCAGCGGTCAAATCAAAATTGCCAGGCCTCTTGGCGGATCTGCTGCGACAGCCTGGTTTGGAAATCAATCATCAAGATCGCTATGGCCGGACTGCAATGGACATTGCAGTCTCCAGCGGTCAAGAGGAGATGGCTTTCCTGCTCAAGAAGAAAGGTGGCAAGTCAAGCGATGACCTGGAAGACTAGCATGGCTCCGAGCTCCCGGCCAGCTTGGCTCTGGCACATGCGCTGGGCTTGTCCGTCAAGCCCCGCCTGACAGTCCTTGCAGCAGCCTGCTGGTGGCCATGGAAATTGAGCATCTGCAGTCTAGCAGAATCTGGCTGCACCACGCCCGGAATCTACAGCACTTCGACCATGGTAGGCTGCATCCCGAAGCCACGGAGGCGCAACAAGTGGGCTCCCAAATGCTGCCGATTCACTTGGAACATCTTGGAACTGTTGCGCGCAAAACGGCTGCCATGCGATTGAGCCTGCTGAGCAGGTGTTTCACCCGTGCAGTATCGTTAGCATGGGGTGCTTGTCTCCATGTTTGCTGCAGTTCCGTAAAGCAGAAGAGCTTCAGGAAAGGTGACAACCCTGACGTTACATCCAGTTCTGAGAGTCTCAAGCCGCACAGCTTTGACTAAGCTGCTCTGCAAGCGACGTACCGCACACATGCCAAAGGCTGGGTGAAAATACCTTCAAAATAGGCCCCATGCTGCAGGCTTCTTTGGAGATGTCCACAGACGGCTCGCACCAGTATGAGAAGGCAGCGCCTGCAATCCTGATCAAAAGCATGAAAGCCTAGCTGAGTGGGTTTTGACTGTTGGAAATGGGAACTCAATTTCAGCCGGGTAGGTGTCTGGCGAAGTGCCAAGCAAACGTTGAACACTTTTTTAAAGCATTTATGTCCTGTTCTTGGCTGGTTGCTCAGTGTGCCTGGTCTGTGCAGGCAAAGAAGAATGCAGGCCTGTTCAGCGCTCAAAGCGCATCGGCCCCGGCCGATTGTGCTCCTGCGCGCTCATGTTACTGTCAGAGAGGAGGCAGTGCAAGAACCAGTATCATCTCACAATTGTTGAGGGATCTTGAGGGTTGCTTTCGTGTGAAGGCTTTGTAGCACAGATTCCACTGCCAGCCAAGGTGCCTACGCGGGACTCGATCAGCAGCCAGGGGCTTGCGGAGTATCAACCCTTCGAGATCTCGTTTGTGCATGGTGAAGAGCGAAACGCGGGCGCCCATGCGAGGTCAGATCACAGAGAAGAATCTGCCAGCAGCTCAGGCATGCATCACAGCCTGTGTCTGCCGGCAACGGCAGTTAAAACACAGTGAACTGGCCCGTCAAGCATGGCCATGGCAAAGCCTTCTTGCACCCGGGATGAGCATGCACGGGCATCTAAGTGGGATCTGATGATACGTTCCATTGATGTGGTGGACTTGGTGTATTCGTAGGCTTGTGCTTGTGCGGTTTGTCGTCATGATAGTCGCAGTAGCTGGAAAGGTCAGCTTATCCTAGTTTGTTTTTTCTGCCAATCTGCCGGGTGAAGTTGTGGGTCTTGACTTGTCCTGGCCTAGCATTTTGATTTTGAAGTTTAGTCAGCTTGTGCAGGCTTTCGGATTCGTTTGCATTGAGGCTTTTGCTTGTGCTGGTTTGGGTGTATTAGGAAGACCTCTTGCCGCCGGATTCCTTCAGGCTGAACCTGGCCGCTGAACCTTGTGCCAAGCTCTTTGGACTGGCCGGGTCCTTGGCTTCGGTGTTGGTCAGGTAAACCTAGGTAAAGTGGAACGTGCAGACGACCTTTCAGGAATCCCATTTGAGTCTACAACCCACTTTCAACAGCAGTGTACTGCTGCAGCGCTTTCCAAACCGTCAATTTTGCCTGAGAATTCTAGCATGTGGACCATGATGAAATTGAAGAATCGGCACATGCAGCAAAACTGACTTGTATGAGCCTCGCCGGCTGGCCATGTTACTTCTCTACTTCTGTGCATTCTGAAGGTGGAATCCGACTTCACTCCGCTGTCGCTGTGCCAGGACCACTGGACTTGCATGAGATGAGGGCAGCCCCTAGCTCTGAAGCTTTAACTGCGACATTTCCTGCAATCGCCACAGCTGCAAGGATGCCAAGCCCTACCTCGACCAAATCGCTTCAGATGAAATCTGCGAGGGGAAGCTCAAAGACTACGCCAGGGTGCTCAGAGAAAGCACTGCTGTCGCATACCTCCGATTTTGAACCCTTGTGTGGTATATTGTGGTATGTGCCAGAAGCCTAAGTGCATGGCGAGAGAGAAGAGGCAGTAACACACATGCAGTGACAGATGTCAGCCGGAGCGCTGGCTCCAATCCTCCTTGGCGGCATGCCTTTTGCTGCTTGACCATGTCGAGGTAATCCCGCTGAAGCAGATCATCTTCTTTCGCCTCATCAAGCAACTCTCAGAGGCTCTCAACTGTTCACAAGCGAAAGCCAGCTTGGCGCCATGTGCACGGACGGTTTGGATTGGTGCTGAGAATTTTAGCCAGTCTACGGATAGTGACAGGTGTATGTAAGCATGACCATCGAAGACTTTGAGAACGCTGCCTCCATCGTGCCATGGCCTCTGAACGCTGCCAGTCAAGATAGGCTCTACATGAGGCGACATGCAGGCAAAGCTGATGACCTCAGGTGCCACTGTCAGAAGACTTTCGACCAAACCCACCTGAGGCCGTTCAATATTGCCGAGACTTGGATGGCCAACGCTTCGCGCCAACAAGGCCAAACTGCGTAGGTCGCACTACTACAGCCTGAAGCGGCTTGTCCATTGTCTTAGCAGGACGTGCTTTGTTCCAGTTGTCTGCTGTGAACACGATGAGACCTAGTGCTGCCTTCTGGAGTGCCGGGCAGGAATCAGCATTCAGATCAACTACATGCAAAAGGCCATCATCTTCGGTGCCCCCACAAAAGTGGACATGCCGGAGCCTTTCTTTTTCTTGGTGCGGACATTGTAAGCAGCATGTACCTTCGTCGTTGTGCTGTTTCTTCTGCCAGGGCCTGCTAGTTCATTTATGAAAAGGACAGCAGGTGTATCATGGCGTATCCGCGCTCCTTCGCGTATGCCAGCACGTGTAGTGATTGGGGAGTTCCCATCGAATATCAAGTTGCTTGGCTAACGTGCATGTTCGTTGTTCGTTGTACTACCACTGAAGACGTCGGCACGCCCCATCGTTCATGTCTAGTTTCACCCTTCGGTTCCGGGCATCTCTGGTGGCATGCCTGCATGTGAATGTGCAACCTGCAGCGTCTGCCTGAGGAAGAGCATGCGCCAGCCTCTCATTGAGATCGGCAGCGGCCTCATTCAGAGCTGAAATTCTGCATCCTAGCATGCGTTTCCATTGCGTACTGATTCATCCTTGTAGACGGAAGAAGACCTGCACGCATGGCATGCTGCGCTTGCCCATGATGTTTCCCAGGCTTCAAGCTGCAGCAGGCTATGGAAGGGTCAGCATGCCATTCTACTTCTCCTTTGCGCACGTCCAGCTGCCCCATGCTGCTGGCCCTGGCATTTCTGAAGTGAACCTGTTCATACATGGCCTGAAGGCTATGCAGTGCGTCGCACAGGACCTCGGAGGGCAAGAGAGAATGACAGGTGACATCGAATGACTGCTTCTGAATTGATGCACTGGCCTCAACAGTTGCCAGGTGGATGGTCTAGCATGCCTGCACGCTGTGCGTGTTGAAAGCTGTGTCCATGTGAGCTCGGTGTTCTTTTGTTCTTTGGGATGGTGCGCAGGAAGAGCTGCAGAGAAAAGACAAGCTTGAGAAGCAGCCCGAGCCTTTGGTGTGCGGTTTGTGGCACATCAATGCATGAAAAGATCGCCGCTTCCCCTCCTCTACTGGAAATGGAATCGTCAAAGTACTATTGCGCACTACCGCGCCACGCTCCAATTTCGCTCCGGGTAGTCTCCTTAAACAGCCTGCTGTGGGGCTGGGCTATGTGTGTGGGTGCTCTGGGGAGTGCGCAGGCAGCTGCTCACCAACATCAAGGAGAGGATGGAGCAGGACTGCGTGCTGCTCTGGCTTCATCCGCTTCTATATACAGGTGGTCCCAATAGTCTTGGGGGAAGGTTGGCCAAGAGCAAAAAGCGCGCTCTGGGGCGTCAGGAAACTCGATCCATTCGACTCCGAAAAGAGGAGATCGAGAGGCGCAAGGAGGAGAGTCGTGTCCTTGGGTCTTGAGTTGAAGAGTGATGGTAGGCAAGCTCTTGATAACTTCGAGCAGCTAAGAGTTAGGAGTTGAGAAGTCATCATTGAGGTGAGCGCCGCAAGCAGATCTTGGAGAGAGAGGCTGCCACTTTCACAACATTTTCTTTGGCACATAGTATGATCCAGAATGCCTTCATGCGCAGCCTTTTTTTGGACCTGTCCAGAAGCATTACCATCCTTCTTGCGCACGACTGCAGCCCCCTCGAACTGTAGGCTCAGCTGCAAAGAGGACAAACCACAAGCAAATCTGGTCGCCTTCAAAGTGTCTGCCTGACCGCTTGGCCTCCTGTGAGACTCTTGATAAAACATTTGCTTGCAGGCCATGGAGCGGCAACGTAAGGAGGAGGCTTTGGAGGCCGAGAAAGAGCGCCGCAGGCTGACCGGAGAAGTTGCTCTCGTGGTTTGGAAGGGTTGGATGGCAATTTGTGCAGGGGCTTCTGCCACTCGTAGGAAGGGTTCAAGGACTTCCCGGGGTGACTGCTCACATGACCAAACTTGCAGGAAGCGTGTGTGCTTGTCAAAAGCACGATCTGCTCTGCCAAACAAATCAGAGATGCAGAAATGTACCGATGGTAGAATGCTCGAAATCATGCAAGATGGAGCAGTACCCACCTCCCACATTGGCCTGGAGTGTCCAACAAGCAACTTGAACATGCGGCTAGCCGTCGCCGTGCGTTCCCACCGACTTGAGGCAAGAAGAAGAGCGCAAGCGGCGCGAGGTTGAGAAGCAGGTTCTATTCATGGACGTTCGCAGAAGTTTTCCCAAAGCATCATTGCCCGCTTGCTTGTAGCCTCAATGGTTTTGCATCATTCACCCCCAACTGTTCACAGTTGTGTACGTTATGGGTGTCCCTTGTTTTTCTGGTGCACCATATTGCATCCATGGCATCAAGCATCAGCGGCGACATGCGCGTGCCCGTTCACGCGCTCACAGTGCTGATCACCACGCACTTTTTTTTCAAGCTCCTTGCCGCCAGGAGCAGCGCAAGAAGGAACTTGAGCTGCAGAAGAACCTGGAAATGTCGGGGCCCCTAGCTTTTTGCAGTTGTCTCTTTGAAGCCAACACATGCGCTGTTCACTGGAACAACGTTTCTTGCGCAGTGATACAAGCAGTGCTGCTTCAAGGCTGGAGCAGATGAAGAAACAGGCCGAACAGAAAGCCACCAACGTCAAGGCGATTCACCGGTGATCGGCACATTTTGCGAGTTCAATCTCCGACCAGCACGGCCAAAGGCATGACTTGTCCAGGTCGCTGGAAAGAAGATCACGGAGCTCACGCCCTAAGACACTTTCGTTATTCGTATGAGTTATGTTATCGTCCAGACTCAGCTGAAAAGACACTTAACATGTTAGCCCGGCCTTCGTCATGATGCTGCTATGTGCTTGCTGTAAGCATGAATCATCTCTGAAGCGCAGGCAATCTGACCTGAGTGGGTCATGGAATGGGTGAGAAGTCTAATTCATGAGCATGCCGTGTCTTTCTGCCCAGGATTGAGGCAGATGACCTGACCAACATCAGCCCTCAGCCCAGCGTCCGGTGGTTGGAGCTACACTCGGTGACCCGTAATCATCCAATCGTCTCAGTCAGAAATTCTACCCAGCCGGGGTGGCGTAAGTTGCTTGAGCAAAGGCTTCGATCAGATCGAAAAGGCTCGTGAGGCCCAGGTGCTCAAGGAGAGACAGGAGCCCGGAGGGGTGAGCTGACCAAACAGTGCTGGAGCAGCCATGCTTCCTCAAGCATGTCTGCCACGTCGTCACCAACTCTGTTTGGTGTAGATCATTGTAGATCCAACAGTTAAAAATGTATTGCAGGCACAAACTAGCTGTAAGCCCCAACGGAAGATGCGTGACCTGAAGTGCCCTTGGGAAGTTGCACTTTTCTCAGGTTAAATTGTCCGTGCTCCACAAAGCTTCTAGCATGCGTCAAAACACACTGGATGATGATTCGGGCTCGAGCACCTGGTGTAACTAAGCTCCTGTATTTTGCAAGCCCAAACCGAGAACCGCATCCGTGGCATGGCCAGGATAAGATCCGACAGCGCAAGGCTGAGAGCAAACGTGGGCTTCTTACAACTTACAACTTGTCATGGGAAAACCTTGTTCCTCACGCAGTTTGCTTCCTAGTATGCCGGGGTTTTCTTGGATAGCTTTAAGCAAGGCGTCGACCACCTGGCTCGTGCCCTGCGCGAGGAGGCTTGGCGTTTTTGCGTGTTCGATTTTCGAGGTGTGACGTATCGTAGAAGGCGCCAAGTCATTTGATCGGAATCCGGAAAGCCGCCAAGTGCAAGCTATGGAAGCTGAGCTGGCCGAGTTGAACTTGGCTCTGATGTTGGCTAGGGGGTGCTAAATGCTATCTGAGCAAGGGTGTGTGTGGGTGGGAGATTGGAAGTGGGTTGAGGCTGAAGTGGAAGCTTATGAATTGGCATACCAGGACATATGTGGGGTTCCCATAGAACCCTCACTCACACCATGAGTGCCGCCAGCACTATTGTCATCAGCTGCAACATGTCCTGTGCCAGTATCACTATCATCAGCATCGCTGCTGCTACGGCATCAAACTCACAGCTATTTTCTCACCATTGTCCCTTAGCCAGCTATCATGTGAAATGCTCCGCCACTACCTAACATGGGATGATGTCTGCATATTGTATGCCATCTTTCGCAGTCACCCAGCATATCCACGCATCACACGGCCACCTCGACACTTGCCATCTATCACTTGCCAGCAAAGTTCGGCTTATCCACTGCTGCTAGGTAACTGTCCATCTTCATCCGTATCCTTCTTGCCATAGTCATCGCACAACCAACATCATTGTCACTGTATAGGGATTGTCATCAGTATTCTCTTCATGAGGGTGGTCATTGCGGTCATGCTACACCTACTGCGTTGCCATTATCATCGTTACCATCGCCGCCGTCCTGAGATGTCCGGAGTATCATTATCATGGAGCATCACTACCTATCCGCCTCGTCGTCGACATGTTCCCTATTGTGAATAAAGCCGATTGCCGTCATCTTTTGCTGCGCCTTGTTCTGCTCGGCCTCCTGCCGCTGACTCACATTCATCAGCTTCAATTCTATGTAATGTCCGTCATCTAGATCCCATGTTGCTGTTTTGCATCTGTTTTGGGAGCTGACATAGAGCGCAACGTTTTGATCGACATATCCCAGATGCAGAGTCTACTGTTCCAGCATTTTACCAGGCCTTGGAATCTTGGGGAACACATCTACTGTGTACGCTGGGAACAGGAGGGTTCCTTGCTGAAGCAGTGGGCCACGGACGTCGAAAAGCTGGATGCTGAGCAGCCGGGGTCTCAGACAGAGTTGAGGAAGAACTTGGATGCACTGCAGAATGTTGCGACAGAAACGCCTGCAGCAAAGATATTCATGGGTTCGCCTCCCTTTCTCCCCCTAGCACACGCTGCGGAAATTTATGTGCGGCTTCAGCAGCGTTGGCAAGTTGGTTGGCCCCATCAGAAAGGTGCGGGTAGGAACGCAGTGTGGTGGGAAACCCTGCACTGTGATGCACTGTGTAGTTCTTGAGAGCTGGTGAAAGGATTTTCTCTGGAAGGTTGGAGAGGTTCGAGGCTGCCAAGCAGGAGGAGCAGCGCAAGCAGCACGAGAATCTGTCAGAGCCTCGTGGATGTAGGATGTTGGATCGACGCATGTGAACTAGCTTTTGAAATAGATTCGTCCGCGCGAGTTAGTATTGCATGAGCATTGCCTAGGTGTGTGTTGACTTCTGCAACAGACAGACCCCTGACTAGACCAATCAGTCAAGCGCATTCCTGGGTTTGATGCAACTGGCGTCGGCTGTGCGTCAAAACAGAGCAATCTCAACCAAAATGCCGAGGTTGAAGGAGAAGGATGAGTTGCTGCCCTTCCAGCACGTCAGGGACCGGATCCTTTGTGATGTCTGCCTTTAGATACCTAACAGTCTAACAGAGACTCAAGCAGTCGAACACAAAAGCCATGCGTCAAATCTCATCCGGAATTAATAGGGTTCGACTGAGCCATTGGCAGACAGTGCACTTGGTCAAAATGCAAGTTTCCTGCAAACTTGCGAAAGATAGGACACCTGGGCGGAGCAGCAGCTGGAACCTCGACGATGCCTGACTGCATTAGTGGCTTTGTGCAGACGCCGCCAGGGAAAATCGTCATAATGATGCAGCAATATTTCCTGTCTGGCACCTCAAGAGCTCAAATCGAGGACCAAGCTAAAGAGATATGGTGGTACGACTGAGATGTCAACTGGGCTAGGTTCCGTGATGGTGCTTTCAATTGAATGTGGTCCTAGGTGGAGAGTGGGAAGACATGCGCGAAGCGCAGATTCACCGCCTGACGAAGAAGGCGAGGCGTCTGCACCCTCGCCAATTTGACAGTCATATCCTCCATCAGGCTTATGAGAAGCAGTTATCTCACATGGATCGCTCGATGTATCTGAATGTGTGGATGCGATGCCAGAGACGATATAATTCGAGAGCAGTGCACACCTTAGATCATACTTGCCATTCAACCAGATAAGGTTGTGCAGAACAAGATTGAACGGGCGAAGCAGCGCCGCGACCAGCATGTGAAGGACTTTCGACGACCTGTGATAACCTGACAAACAGAATGGCCTAGATGCAGGAGGTTAGGACATGTGTTGGACATTTGGCAGGCAGAATTAATGAAGCTCATTGCCGGAAAATCAACACAGTCAATGCAGAGGAGCGGAACGACCGCGAAGAGCGCGAACGGCGACAGAGGCAGGAGGAGGAACGCCGTGTAGGCCTGAGAAAGTGGCTGTTCACACTGACGGAGACTGTTTGGGATTTAGGCTTGATGTTGCTGGCCTTGAGTTTTAAGGACACGCATCAGTCGTAGTTTGTGATGCGTTGTGCGTCTTGCACGTCAGAAGCAAGGTGGGCATATCTTGTGACACGCTTCTTTCTTCCAAAGCCGGTGTACAGGTACGGGGTGGTGTATGTCTTTTGTGTCTTTGTTCTGATTCTTGCGAGTCGACATCCGGGACATGTGACAAGACTGAGGCCGTCAGAGGGAGATTGAGGAGCAGGAGGAGGCAGAACGCTGGGGGCCGAGACCTGATGGTTTTGGCAGGCAGCATTGGGCTTCAACTCCGACTTCTGCTAGCTGCAGGGTGGTTCAGTGGTGATTCACCGGGCAAGGTTTCAGACAGCATTCGGGAGATCCAACTCAATTTCACCACCTCTCAACCCTGCAGATAACTGGCAGGGTTCACGGTAAAGAGGTTGCAAGACTGAGCAGTGCTTTCCCAATCTGGATTCCTATGACTTGGAAGACTCATTGCAAGTCAGCACCATCTCAGGCACGTAGAGGCTGCGGGCGTAGCCTAGGATCGCCTAAGGCTGTCCGGCTTTGCTCACGAGTTTGCCGGGTTGAGCCAAGACAACCGAGATTAGCGTAGTGGCGGTTCGTGTCTCCGTTGGTGCTGAGGTTCAAGCTTTCAGACTACCCAGTTTCTTCATGCATTCATTCACCTGGTGATCGTTGCCGGCTCATAACTTATCTTCATGCCACCCTGGATGCCTTCAACCTCTATGGCAGTGCATCCGTTGTGCCCGCTGCTGGCGCTTCTGCTTGCGAATGGCGGCCGGGGCAAGCCGGCACCCAGCGTCAGAGACCCATGTCAGGGGCGGGAGTGTTGAATCGCATGTAGGTAATAGCGGCGGACTGCTTGACCTGCAGGTCTTTGTATGTACTCGAGCTAATCTGACAAGCTTGGGAGCTTTTGGGATGCAGCAGGCCCTGTTTTTACAAGCCTGCGAAGCCTGGATCTGATGCATGACAAGACTGTCGAAACGTGGCTTTGGCAATCAAGCTGAGGTTCACTTCCATGAAACGTTTGATGGGTCCTGGGAGTCGCGGTGGGTAAATTCCCAGCTGCCAGGCACGGACCGTTGTGAGGGGTGAACATTGTCAGCAAAGACGCAGTGCAGCTGTGGCGGTATCTAATTGGCAAAGATGCAACACGAGGGTGCTGCCACTTCTAAAGTTCCAAGGTCCGGTGGGCTTTGCCCAGGAGAGTAGTGGTCAATTTACATGACCTCACAGCACCCATGACGTGCAACTGCCTGAGTTGATGTGGTCCCATTGGCAGGCACGGCACCTTTCGAGTGGTCAGCAGGGAAATGGTTCGCCAACGAGTCCCAGCAGCGAGGCCATGGCTCTGGTGCAGAGATTTGACCCGGCTTGTCTACCCGGGGTGCCGAGGCTTGAGGACTACTGGGGCCCTCCGACGCCATGCCATCTCTGCAAAGCTGCTGCAGAATTTCACCAACAGAGGAAGGGCAATTTCAGGGTGCAGATTTCATTGTTTTCACAGAAATCTTTGGTGCAAATCCTTCAGGCCTTTCGAGGCCATTTAAGTTCCCGCTCGTGCTTAGAAATTGGCTCGGTTCATGGAGTCGCAGAGATGAAGCCGTAGGATCCCAAATGTTTGGTGAGGACGGGATCTCGTGCTGCAGTTCACCGTAAAGCATGAGACGCCGGGCTACAGCAGTGCAGGGCTTGCACCGTTCGTGTTTGAGTCCCATAGACACCTCATTGCACAGCAAGGAATGAGGATATGTCCTTCTGCGGCGGCGGGTATGTAAAGTTGATGGGCAGCGACCTTGACCAGAAATCATTCGGACCGGACACGGCGTACAAGATCATGCGTCTTGGAAATCTCATGGAATCACGGAGTCATAGAGGGCGTTCCCGGATTAGTGAAAACTTTAAGCGCTGCTTTTTTTTGGAAAGGCTCCCGTCTTGACAGGTTTGGCCCAGATATTTGCGGATTCCAGACATCAGCTGTGCACCTGATCTTCAACTGGCAAGGAAGGTACTTGCACAGATCTCCAGAGATACCTCTGGAGTATGATGACCGCGATGCGTTCACACATATCTTCACTTTGCTGCTGAAACCAGACAACACGTACAAGGTCTACATTGACATGAAGGAAAAGTCTTCAGGTGAGCTTCACGACTATTGGGCCTTTCCGAACAAGACGATTGATGACCCAACTGATCGCAAGCCGGAGGATTGGGTGGAGACCCGCCGAATTGTGGATCCTGAAGCTTTACAGCAGCTGACATAAATTGAGAGGCTACGCATCTCTGAGTAGCACGGAGGAGCCTACCTTGAGATGGATTTCATTTTCGCTAGTTCGCGGGGCTAAGGAGATAAAGAAGCCCGAGAACTGGGTGGACACCCAACTTGTTCCAGACAGCACGGCCTGGAAACCGCCAGAATGGGATGATGAGGAGGCCAGCTGGAGTTACTCGACTATTCTGTTGCCAGTGCTGCAAGTAGGCACACACAGAGAGGGGAGAGGGGGAGGGAGAGAGTTTGCCGGAGATCATCCGCGTGATGCACATTAAGATTAGGAACAGGAAGTGAACTCTTCTTCTCACAAAGTGATACCGAACATGAACAAAGGGGCCAGCTACTGCCGGCCGGGAACCCCCGCTTTGCCCCTAACGAAAGCGAAAGCAATCGTGAAGTACTTCTGCCTCATGCCTCACCAAGTGTATGTCTTGTACCTGGGGCCTCAGCGGTGCTGACCAGACTCGGACACGCCAGCTTGCCAGCTTGGAGCTGCGCTCCGCCGGGATCCTCGGAGCTGAAGCGCTGAAGCTGTGGCCCTTGTGGGTGCGAAGGCAGACAAGGTTTGACTGCAACCATCTCACGCAAAAATGAATGCGCCACTGCCCTTCAAGTCCTTGATCTACAGGTCATTGTAGTGTCGGGGCTGGTGCTGTGCCAGGAAAGCTTTTCAAGTAGGCTGTTCAGTAACAAGTCGGTCGTACATCCAGGATTCGTGACAGATGAGTCTGGAGTCTTTTCTGCATCGGCTGGAGGACGGCGTCTTCGAAGCGCCTCTCATCGAGAATCCGCTATATCAGGGGCCCTGGTTTCCTGCCATGGTAGCCTGCCATGCTTGACACTTCCTCTACAAATGACGCCGAAGTCCAGTACAAAGACTAGATTCTCTGCTGCGTAATCTTCTCGGCAGTCAGGAATGACAGTTGCCGAGCTGTGGCCGCCAGGTAGACAATCCTGAGTTTCGCGGTCATTGGAGGCTCCATGGTATGGGAATTTGGCAAGGGGAACGCAGGGGCACCAGGTCAGCAGGCCTCGAGCTTGCAGAGGCAGTTTATAGTTTGTGCCCGAAGTGGATTCTGCAAGGCCTCGGCAGCGTGGGAATCCTGACTACGATTCCTGTCTGCAAGTTAGGCCCTCTGTTGTTGCTCTTGTCTTTTTGAATCCTCGATGCATTCTCCACAAAAACCCTGCAGCAATAGTCCGCCCCTGATGATCCATAGACATCCGTCTCATCATCCGTGACATTTAGCAAATCTGCTGGGTCATAGCAGTATACATTCGAGGGCAGGTCACGCAAGAGCCTTGTCGGGCCGTCATAGTCTGCGCTTCCAAGGAGGAGGAGGTGTACTCCTACACTGACCTTGGAGCGGTGGGCTTTGACCTCTGGAAGCTTGGGCAGCTCCCAGCACATCCCATCTTCCTGGCGCTCCTGGCTAGGTGAGTTTTGATTCGAAGATATTCGAAGAAAGCTGCAGAGGCTTTTGGTACAACGTGTGTGTGGCAGGCGAGTAGAGAGATCTTCGAAGTAGATCGCCTCTGTGACTGCTGCTACATGTGTAGATGCTGATGCGTACACTGCTTCCTATAGGCTGAAGTGTTTCCCGAAGACTGCATGGTCTGAGCTCGACAGAGCTAGAAGCCATTACACTTCCACACAATAACATGCTTTCCTTCACCGCTTAGCTAGTAAATGGTCGTAGATTCTTACATGCAGCAACAGCAAAAGTTGGCATCGTGACAAGGACAGTCCATGAAGGATCAGTTTTCGACAACCTTCTCCTTTGCGACTCGCTGGATTTTGCGAAATCTGAGGCAGCAAAGCTTCAGGACCGTCACTGCTGCACTAGCTCATTTGGCTTTGTGGGCGCGAGAGCTTGTTGGAACGGCGGACGTTGGGCCCCACAGGAGCTCTTTTCCAAAGAGAGGGAGGCGCGCCGCAAGTGGAAGGAGCAGGATGCAGGGGAGGAGGCGCGCAGTGCGGCTTTGAATCGTCATCTATAGTGGTGCTGGGCAGCCACTGCCATCATGGCACGTGACAGGTTTTGAATACTGCAGAAGTAGCAAGAGGCGCAGCTGCATTTGCTGCATGTTTGGCAACTTGTTCCAGAAAGCCAGAAAGTCTGTTTGCTCTTCAAGCTGTGTCCTTGTCAGGCGCCTGGAACATGTTTGAGCTTTGAGCTAGACACGGTCTTCTAAGCTTGCCACTACTCCAACATCCTTGGAATCCTGGGATCAACGGTGGTGTCGGGCTGCGGCAGCCGGCACGTTCAAGCACGGCCATCAGCGCTTTCCTTACATGACGACAACCATCCAGATCTTTGGGCTGAACAGACAGGGGCCGCCATGAAAGCAGCAGATGGCTCTACTGTGAACTGGGCAAGCCCTACCCATGGAGGGGTTAACTCGTGTGAAGGCTTAAACTCCGATGCTCCTGGCCCTGAGCGCATCATGTACGGAAGAAGGTGCTGCGCCTCAAGCAGAGGGTGGAACTTCTCGGAATGCAAGCCCCTTCCACTGCAGAGCACCGAAAAGATGCGAAAAGGCTTTGAGACGGACAGGACGCTGCAACGTCGAAAGGGAAATCTGCAACTGTGCCAGCCAACTCTGCTCGCCATCACAGTACAAGTTGCCTGTCCAATTGACATTTGAGGTCAGGAGCGCTTGGCCCGCGAGCGCAAGGAGCAGCAGGCGGCTGAGGCAGCCGCGCTCAGTCTCATGTGGGGATTCGGGATGGTGCTAAGGTGATCTTGAGTATGTACAAGCGCAGATCCGGTGTGAAACCATGGCTGTAGTGAATTCAATGCCGGTGGCCTTCATACCGGTTGAGCAGTACTTCTAGTCCCTCTAGTTCAATGTGTATTTGCTAGGCAGCATTGAGGCTGAGAAGCAAGCTAAGCTTTGCAGGCGACTGTAGCTGCAGCATTCTTTCCGTCAACTGCGTTCCATCCAGGAACTTCGCCGAAGAGAGGAAGAGGAACGTGTGAAGCCTAGCCTCCAGATTAAAAAGCAAACTGTCAGCTCCCAATACGAACTTGTCATGCCTTTGCTTGTGTAGTTGGGTTGTGGGATTTTGTTGCGTTTTTTGTGAGCCGAGGCCGCGAGCGTCAGGAAGAGAAACGCCGCGAGCGTGCCACTTGACGGAATCAAGCTTGGGTTTAGCCCGCATCTGCTGCGCGCAGGGGGCTGCACAAACAGGATTTACAGGCACAGGCCTTTCTCTGGAGCCCATGCAAAATGAGCCCCGAGGAACGGGAGATTGAAGAGAAGCAGGCGCTGGAACGTGAGGCGTCAGGGATTTTGTGCTTGTGACTGGCTTGTGAAATGCTCCAGGAATCTTGCAAATATTTGCACATTTAGCCTTTGTGGTGTTTATGAGCTAGTTTGCCAACCAGGCAGCGGCCAACCGACGTGCTGCTGGTGGTGCCGGCGCCGGAGCAGGTGCTGCCGCAGGTCGGGCCACAGTTGAGATGAGTTGCCGAAAGTGAAATGAAAGGCCTTTGCGGCCCTGATGTCAAAATCAGTTTTAGCAAGAATTAGCAGTTCCGGGACAGTGCATGACACATTTTTATAGACCTGCGTTTGGAAGGTAACTCACCAGCAGCAATGTTGGCTTAACATAGCCCCCCCCCGATTGTTCTATCTCCATCTGGTGGGGCCTCCGGAAAAATAATGCCCAAAATGTAGGTATCAACATCTATATAAATTCAAGTCAAATCTAATCAACCATCGTTGTCCCTGAGAAATGAACTTATTCTATTTTCATTTTGCAATATTACATTTGGGTATAGTTGTTATTGTGTGACGCCGCCGGGATTTTATACTTGGGGGTAGGGTCACTAATGTGAAGTCAGTGAAGTCCACATCAGCATGCCAAGCACGCGCTGGTTTAGCAAATGCATTTGAAGCTGCATCAAGTCGTGCTACCAAGACCTGACTTCTTGCATGCTCATGTAGACTTGGTTGGGTTGAATCTGCTCCTTCAAGTCAAAGGAACACTTAACATCCGCCAAGAGATATGTTTCTGACAAACAAGGCTTCTACTCTTTGGAATCCTGTTCCTGCTGTTTGGGTTTTTAGAAAGCAGCCCACCACGAGGTGACAGACGCCGCGGTGGAGATGTTCAAAGGCCCGCCACAGCTCTCCGGACGTACTCGTTCTGACAGTCCTGTGTGCGATTGGCAGCTCCATTAAAGGGTTATGATGAAGGAGTTTTCTTTGCTGGACCTTACAGATGTTGTGACATCGATCTTTCCACGTGCTGTGCACGCGTGAGAAGCTCAGCGCCCGCCCGCAACCCCAAAGGGCTAACTAGCCGTAGCTAGCTGTCAATCTTTAGATTGGCTGCAGCATGGCCTGGGCAAAAAGGAGCTGTCAAGGTCAAGGTAGACACTGGGTGAAGATTCGGAGTCCAATCCTCTGATGCATCTCGCCTGTCCAGTTCACGGGATGATTGGCGCAAGAGAGGCGAGCAAGAGGCCGGAGAGCATCTTCCAATTCTTCAATGGCCTCAGTTGCCACTTTCAGTTTTGCCACCCTCTTAGTTTGGTTTTGGCAATCCTGAGAAGCTGTTGCAATCGCACTTCACTTCCTCAGCCTCATTGTTGTCATGTAGCGAATCGAATGGATGGCGAAGGGCTCCTGGCAGGATGGGCCACGCCGGCCTGCAGCAGGCGGAAGGCCAGCCTTAGAGAATAAGGGGTGGTCCAGGCTCATGCCGCGCAGCATGAAGCCGGTGGTGGAGAAGATGTGATCACGTCACGTGTGCCGCTGAAGGGCAGGCAAGCCTTGGGAGTTGCAAGGTCTCTTGTGTGATCTTATTTCGGCCCACGAAACACCCAAATCCAATCTCAAGGCCATGAGGTCAGAAGATACCAAGCGTGTTCGGAGGACCGGGCCAAGCAGCCGTGCCGATGAGGACAACTGGCGCCGGCCAGCTGCAGATGCCGCTTGGCAAAATGGGTTCACATGTTGGAAAAAGCTTGAATGCACAAGCCACGAGAGGCTGCAAATCCTGATCTCTGCATGTCAGATGTTTGAGAGGTTGCAGCGGCAGAGCTGCACCAACAGATTTCGGAGCACTTGTTGGTTTTGCTTTCCAAGTGGTGCTGGTACCAATGCTAGCCGCCAGTGACAAGCATGAATCATTCGTATGTTTGTGGGAAATGTGCTCCTTGCCGAGGAGCCCCGGGCCGATGCTGCCCCAGAGCGCTTGAGCCTCAGATTGGCGTACGAATGCTTGGGACCTAGTCTGCCGAAATTCTGCAACCAAGACTCGCGAAATGTGCGCTGGTAGACTCAAGAAGTCTGGCAAATGTTGTTGAGATCTGTCCAGTGGGAAAGGATTGTGTTTGGGAGAATTTGAGAGTCTGGCTTCGCCGCCAGCTTCACAGTGAAGCGAGCTTAAAGATTGACTGGTCTGGTGTGAAACTTTGAGCGTCTCTGAGCGCCAGAAGCCTAGGCAAGGAACCCTGGCGCCCCTCACGGGCCAAGGGTGAGGGCCGTGATGGTGAAAATCCAGGCAGCAGACTGCCACTGAACTTGACCTGTTGGGGAGGAAAGCGCAAGTAAGGCCCTGTGTGAGACTGAGATAGAGTCAAATAGACAGAGTGCTTGCTCTTGGCAAGTGCCTAAGCCAGGCCCATGGCGTCCGTCGCGAGCCAAGGGCGAGGGCCGCGAGGAGCGAGAAGAGCCGAAAGGCGGTGCGGGCCTCGAAGCTCTCAAGAAGCCGAAAAACATTGCCGCCTGCAGCCACATTGCAATATTTCTGATAAAAATGGCTATTGCTAAACCAGAAAAACCGACTTCTTTGCTCACGTCCTCCTTCGGTTCGATTTGCCTTGGGCCACCTCTGCCAACTGCTTGCGATTTCGCCCCGAGCCTCAGAGTAAAATCATCAGAAATATCACTAGCAATGGTTTGCTTTGCTGGCAGGAGGCGCCTTCTGGGGAAGTTGAAGTTTCCTTTCTTTCTATCTTTTTTGCCTCCTCTCTTTGCCTCTCTTTGTTTGTTCTCGGGTCTTGCCAGACATGCCGCAGCAAGTGGTTATCAAGATTCGATACCCGGGCTAAGGCAGCAAGGGCGGAGGTGCACGTGGGGAGGATGAAGGCTCTTCGGCATGTTCTTGTCCTCCGGTAGCGGCTGCGCACGATTGCTAGAGTGGTACCCCCAGCCCTGCGCTTGCATTCTTGACAACATGTTGCTTCACCCTCCTGAGCCTCAGAGTGAGAAGGGCTGGAGGGTGCGAAAAGCACCCAGACGCCAGCAGCTGGACGAGCCATGTTAATGTGATGACCCCATGCAAACAGGCAGCTGGCGCCGCCCCGCCGGCGGAGGTCGCGTCGACAACGCAGACAGCTGGCGCCGGGCAGGGTGCTCAGATTCTAGGGGTTGAACGAAACACGCCATGTTTGCTGACAGGATTGGTCCTGCCCCTGTTTCTCCTTGGTGTATTGGGCGGTGCTGGCAGCATCCTTTTCCTGCCATCTGGATTATCACATTTCAGGATGATGGACCGAGACGGCAAGGATCGCAGCGCGAGGACAACCGGTCGCATGCAGTGGAACCAAGCCATGGGGACTGATGAAGAATCATTGCAAGGCCCCAGGTTTCCCCCTTTGAAGACAGCTGAATCATGGAAGGGTAGTCAGGATGACGGTGGCTTCCGCCGCTCTGATTCGCGCCGCGAGGACAATTCCAGTAGGTAGTGACTGTCTCAGTGAATGCATGCCTTTCAAATTTCAAGCGTGCGGCTACGTTTGCTCGGTGTTTGTGGTTCCCGATGAAAGCCTGAAGCCCAAAGCACTGTGCCTCGAACCAGCCCCGACATCCCCCATACATGTTCTGGACGGCTGCGTCCATGGGGCTTCTTTTTGGATTCGTCCCGGTCAAAGGAATCGAATGATTGATGCAGCATTCATGTTTGGGGTGCATGTCCCAACAGTTCCGCGCGACAGAAGCCAAGATAGGCCTGCCAACCGTCAGCAGAGATTTGCAACTTAGAGCGGCGTGGCAGGAAAACTTTACTTTGCGTTACAAGCTTGCGAAAAGAGCAGTTGAGAATCCTCGTGTGCAAATGGTTGTGCCGACTCCCTCAACTCATAAGAGCAGGAGAAGCCTGCAGATGATGGACCCCGTAGGGCGCCGCCTCGCGAGGCTTGGTAGTTGGTGCTGATGCTGCTGAGGGCTCTTCGAATGCCGCAGAATCTGTTTTCCGTGCTATGCGTGAGGACATGTGAGGACGCACGGAGATTGAGTGACGGAAATGAGAGAGGTGGCAGACATCAGAACAAAGGTTATGACACGGGTAATTCTACCTGTAAAAGTCCAGAAGCTCCAAGTCAGAGCATCCTCTGACGCTTCCTCGGTACAACCTGCTGAAGCTGGCTAAGACTGGAATAAATCCAAGTTCCGAAGCTTCCACAAACCGGCCTCAGATTTGCGGAAGGACACGTGGGCACCTGCACGCGAGGTGGCCGGGCAGGCTTATGTCAGTGTCCTGCAGGTTGGAGGGACTCGCAGACTTGGGTTGAAAGACCAGGGCCGAGACATGCATTTGGGAGTCGGACCTCTGCCAAGACAATGTTTCTTGTTGAGGGTAAAGGTGAGATCTGCGCAGGCAGTGATGATTTTACATGCCTGTACTTCGTCTGCATCAGGGCTCAAGGTACAGAGGAGAGCCTTCGCGTAACCCTGCCTTAGTTGGAGGCACCGCGCGTTCTGGAACCCGCATCCCCCGAAGCACAGCTATTGGCACAGAACTGACATCCCTCCAGATTCGCAGTTGGCCAAACAGATACGACAGGACCTCATGTCAATCAGTCAAACATTCTGCACTCCTCTAAGATTTCATCTGTGTGCAGGCCTCTTCCCAGACATGGCGGCGGGCGTTATCGCCCAGCTGCCGGGTGGTGCCTCACATTTCGTCCCCTTGCAACCATCGCCCTTTGGTCTTAATCCGTTGTGCGCATTGACGGTCGACAGGGTCGTTTGAGTCATCTCAATGCCATGCAAAATTTTGATCTAGGATCAAATTGCTGGACTGTTAAGTTATAGTTTGTTTCAGATAGGTTATAACCTGCATATACCTACATATATGTAAAGACGATCATAATGGAGGCTTGGGATGACATGCCAAGCTCTTCCAGCGCACTGCGCGACAGGCTTCTTGGGGGCCCCTCTGAAACTGCTGAGCTTCTGCGGCACTTCCTCGACGCGGAGCTTTTTGCGAGGAGGCCCTGCGCAGATGTTAAAGTATGACTCTTAGCCATTCTGGCCTTTTCAGTGGGAACTAGCAGTTGTGGACGCAAGAAGGTTACCCCGCAAAGCGCAAGTGAACCAACCTGCAACAACCTGCGGCATCTCCACATAAAAGCCAGCAAGTTAGGCATGCTTCCACCTCAAGCGACCACGCACCTGGCTGAAATTGGCAGTGTGTTTACTTCTGTGTTCTTCTGGTGAAAGCGCCTGACATGCATTCCGGATCATGGCAATCTGTGCGGATATGCTGAGGCCGCGCCAGCCTGATGTGATGGACCCTTGCCCTTAAATCGATGCTGCAGTTTACATCTGAGGACGAGGATGAGCTGCTGTCAGCTTTCGACTGCCTTGACCTAGAGGAGACGTGTATAGCTGCTGGGTTTCACCCTCTCCAATGTATCTGCACATCCTCACATGGCCCTTGTGAACTGCCTGTGCATCCTGTCCACCAGTTCAGCCTGAACAACAGCACTCTAGAAATCTGCCTGCTGATGGCCATTTAGTTGATGTATGGTGATGCTGGAGATGTCGTGTGGCATCTAGTTCCTAGCTACTGACAGAGGACCATCCGCAGTCCGACGACGAAGACGGGTACCGAGTGCTTTTTCAGGGGCGTGACCTCGAATGTGAGCCATTTGGCCAACACTCATTGTCCAAGGCTTCAGCGATGGGCGATTTGCCCGAGTCACATTGAAGAATTCCATTGCTTTGAGCTTTTCTCAACAAGACGGCCCGCTGGACTAAGTCTTAGTGCGGTGTTGGCAGCCCCGCTGCATCATGGGGAGCGTCTGATACTCTTTGCAAGACATGGTCTTGAACAGCCAGGCTTGAAGGTCGTGATGCCTCAGGATCATGGTGTAGTTTCCGCAGCACCCAAAAGTTAATCCGTGACGCTCGTGGCTTGCATGCATGAGAAGAGAATGTAAGTGATCTTTCAGACACGTGGTGCAAGTCGTGCAACAACTGAGAACTCCAGGAAAACCGCGGCACGCTTCCTGGAGACACTTGATTCTCGGCTGCACCAAGCAGCAATTTTGGTTCAGCCTGGAGCTTGGGCTTGCGGCAAAACCTCTCGGCCCTTTCTTTTTCAGCGTGTGATGTGTGAGGAAGAAGGACGACCTTGTTTCGTTCGAATTACATTTCGTCTTCTGGGTGGCTGCTTGGCCTGATCTACAGATCCGCACGGCTTCAGTCTGTGTTTCCAAAGAATACCCGCGGCACCTTGCATTCCCGCAACAAATCTTTTGCTGCCATCTTTGGGCACCCTTAGTTGTTCGCCTGCAACGGCTGCGCTGGCTATTTTCGAACGCTGTTTTGACCCTTCCGTATTCTTTCGTCATGCAGTATGCAGTCTCGCTTTTCACAACAGCTCTCACCACAAGCAGTGCATGTTGAACACAGCGTGAAAATTCAAAAGCAGGCCCCCTGTGTTTGATGCCATGGTACTCGTATATGAGAGCCCCGATGACTAGATACTTCCCGTGCAGCTCCAAGCGCCCAGCCATAAGCGAGCATCGTGGTCTCTGTCAGGTAAGGGAGGTTTCGGATCATTGCTCCGCTCGCAGAAGGGAGGTGCCGTGGCAGCAGGGACGTGAGCCTTGTTGGGAGTCCTATTGTTTTCGCGTAGAAGATTAGAGGAGATTGCCTTATCCAGCATGCGGGGGGCAGGAACTGGCATGCCTCATATGGGGCAGCTTCGCGGCTACGTGTGATGCCATGACATGTCACGTTTCCAGCTCCTCTGCCAAGTGCCAAGCTGATCCGAGGCAAGAAGACGACAAACTTTGATGCCATGCGCGACCTTAACGGGCGAAGAGTTCGACATGTGAAAGCTGCAGCTTGGCTGAAATCCCAATCTACAGATGACAGCAGGAGCAGACTGGCAATCATGCAGTGGCATGTGCACAGAGAGTGAAGAGAGCATGACAGTCATCAAAGCCGCTCTCTGAGGTTGAAAGAATCAAGGAGTGGCTAGAGAAGAAGAAGAGAGCCCCTCGGCAATTCTTGACATGGCGCAGGGCTAGCTGCACCTGTAGCAACAGTAGAGAGTAGCGACGCCAGGAATCCGTTGGTTCCCATCCCAACAGGAGCAGCAAGTTTTCGAGATCTTTCGAATCAGCCACCGTTCTTTCTTGCTGTTCTAGGTTGACCCACAACACTTCCAGTCCGCAACCATCCTGTTCTCCGGCCGGCATCGCAGCATGTGATCTGATTTTCATGTGCCTTTGAAGCTTTAGGAAGATGAGCTGGTGAATCTACTCACTGGAGAGGGGCCGGAGCTGCCCAAGCCCACGCCCGAATCTGAACCTTGGAGGATTTTAGATATTTGGATTATTTGGATTTTCGGCTACTAAGACTCGAGCGTAGAGGTTTTATTCAAAGAGTTTTTAGGTGGACATGTGAAGGGCCAAGGCAAGTGGCCTTGAGCTTTTGAGCACAGGAGACAGATGCAAGATTTCGCACAAAGTATGGTGACGTTCGAGTTTTCACGCGTGACATAGTGCGGCCTGAAGAGGTGGAACATGGTGGAACCGGCTTTGGGCCTGAATCGGAAGAGACATAATCGGGGGGGTTGCCTGCAGTTACCACTTGCGGCAAAACGGGGCGGCCTTGTTTTGTGACCCTGCACACATCGTTGGGGCAGCTGGCTGCTCATGCGCTACAGTACACACATACACACGTGCCTCTCGTGCACGCTTGTCCGCAGCTTCTGGATTTCAGAGCTGCTCGTTTTGAGAGTGCCAGAGGACCGAGCAAAAGGCATGTCAGCAGATTTCGCGCATTACGTACGTGGAAAGAAGATTGAACAATTTGATGTCTGGCGCGCATTGCCCTAACCATTACGAACGTCATGTCGGAGTTTTAACAATTTTAGTGCAGTTTTAACTGTGATGAGCTTTTTGGGTCGCGGGATGTTGCGAGTAGGCATTCCCTTTGGGGAGGCAAAGCCTGCCCAGCGTTGCTGATGAAATATATACGATGCTGGAGGACAGGTCCCAACACGGAACGAAGCACGAGTCAGAAAAAAGAGGTCCGAGTCAGCAAGGCGAGAAGATGAGTGAAGAAAAAGAAGAGGCACAATTCAAGAGACAGACGCGGCACGAGTCAGCAAAAAGCAAAAGCACGAGTCCGGAAAACACAAAGGCATGAGTCAGGCAAGAGGCACGAGTCAGGAAAAAGACTGGAAGTGAGGAGAGAGACCGTGAGTCAGGACAAGTATTGCGAGTCAGAAAAGAACGCCAGGGATGCCAGGGAAAGCTAGGCGCAGACATGTGTTTAAAATACACCCCTTTTCAAGTGCAATAAGAGGACTGCAATAACAAAGGCACAGCCAGGTGCAGACATAGGTTGAAACCAGTCTTCTTTTGGGCACCCTTTTTTCACCTCGCAAGAACAGGAATGAAGTGACCGAGCAAAGGTGCAGTGACAGGGAAAGCCAGAAACGACCCGTTCAAAACCACCCCCTTCTCACTGTGTGGTAAGCAGGAATGAAGTGACCAAGGGAAAGCAGATGTTGACAGCAACGTGCAGACGCGAGCGAAGTCCCAGGAGGTGAAATGACAGAGGGAAAGCAGTCAGGTACAGACAAAAGTCATAGCCATCCATTTCACCTTGCCATGAGAGGAATGAAGAGTTTACAGGAAACCCTGGTACAAACACATGCGAAAACCCACCCTTTTGCACCTTGCGGTAAGTGGACAGAAAGGACAGAGGGAACACTAGGTAGGGACATATCCCCATATGTTAAAAGCCCTTTCTTTTCATATTGCGGTAAGCGGAATGAAGTGACATGGGGAAAAGTGGGTGCAACCATAGGTTAAACCGAACTTCATTCTCATCCTGCAAGAAGAAGCGTCAAGTCACATAGAGAAAGTGAAGTGAGGGTACAGCAACATGGTAAAACCACCCCTTGGACGTGGCGGGTACAAGCCTATGCTCCAACCCCCGTCTTTCACTCTGCGAGAAGTACGAAGAAATGACAGACAAGAAGCCGGGTAGAGACATGTTACCACCTCCCCCATTTCACGTTGTGATAAATTGTTTTGAAAAGTGACTACGAGAAGGCCTGGTACAAACTTGTGTGAAACACCACAACTTTTCACCTTGCGCGAAGTACAGAAGAATTGGCAGACACGACGCCAGATACAGACATATGCCGCTCCCTTTTCACACTGCAAAAGGTGAAATGGAGTGACTAAGGGACAGGCGCAGGCATACGTTTTAAAAGCCTTTTCATTTTGCGATAGGTAGACTGACATGGGAGAGGCAAAGCCAAGCGCAGGCGGCTGATACAATAAGCTTTTCAAGCAGTCTGCGCGGGATTCAGGCAAAGGGTTTAGGGTTTAGGGGTTTGGGGTGTAATGGCTACGGCTCAAGATCTCGGCCCAAAATCT